>CM040426.1:28868172-28941898 GCA_022702705.1 Papilionanthe hookeriana x Papilionanthe teres
CCTATTGTTGTTTCTGTTGACCTCATTTTTGATGAGGTCTTCTCTTCTTCTCTTTAGTGCTTAGGATCTAGCCTTAGGCTTTTCCTTTGACTATCTTAGAGGACTAGAATTGGGACCCACCTTCTAGAATTTCAAACCACTTCTTAACTCCCTGCAAACTCCACAAACTTGACTGTAGACCCCTAATCACCTGGAGGGTTGAAATCAAATGTGGAAGTTTAAAGGATGAGTTCCTATGGGACTCTTTGGCCTTAGGACCGCCTCGGTGGCCCGGTGCGGTGAAGGGGCTGACTTACACACACACTACATTTATACACTACACTTTCACACACCTCCTAAAACCACACCCATACCTAACTTGACCTCCCGACTCATGTAGGTGATTCACATGGATGGTCCTTAACCCCTAAGCCCTTGGCTAAGAGGGTTAGGAACAACATAGTGTATGCCTCAAATGAGTCCCTTCATGGCTCATGTGGGCTTGATGTGGCTTCATGGCTCAACCAAAATGATTTCATTCCACTTATATTCACCCAATCTTCAATTTTCCAAATTTTCAATTTTTGACCCCGGGACCTTACACCTGCCTAGCCTACCCAAAACCCTTGAAATCCTCCAAAATTTCCAAATTACCCAAAATTCCTCAAAATCAATCCCAAACATTCCCACATCACTCAAATTGATCATCCATACCCAAAAATACCAAAAATTCCAAAAATACCTCCCAATACCCTCCAAATACCCAAAATACCCCCCTTGACCCAAAAATCCAAAAATTCAGAAAATTCCCAGAAAATTCCAGAAAATCCCAAATATTCCTAATTTCATTTTGTCAAACTACACCATGGGCCAATTTTGTCAATTTACCCCACTTTTGTCAAAACCCCCAATTTGACCCATTTTAACCCAAAGTGAACCCAATGTCAAACCAAACCTACCCAATTGACCCAAATTCTGGTCCAATTCAATTCTAAACTTCAATTCAACATTCCTAACACCAATCTAGACCAAATCCAACTCCAATTTGATTGACATTTGGATCCAATTTCACTTTTGGCCTTAAAGCCCAATTTGGACCCATGACCCAAACCTAACCCAAACTCACCCAATTCAACTCCAATTAACCCCAAATCTTTTCTAAATCTTCCTTAGTATCCCCACAAGCAAAACACTAACATGATTTGCCCAAAATTTAGACCCAAACCCCACTCAAATTCAACCCAAAGCTAAAAGGCCCATTTTTGACCTAAAACCAAACCTAACCCAAATGAGCCCAAACCCCAAAATCAAAGCCCAACCAAAGTCAAAACCTCCTTGAAACACTCCCATAAACATTTCTCAACAATAATTTTACATCAATTTCAACCCTAGCCCAACATTGGCCCAACTTGGCCCACTTGGACCTATATTGGCCCATTCACCAAAAGAACCCAAATTCAACCAATTCAAACCCAAATCACTCCCAATTTGCTTCAAGTCACTCATGATACATCCATGAGCTAAACCCAACAATTATTTGGCCCAACCTCTTTACAAAATTTCATCCCAAAATCCATTTTAAAATTCAAAAGGCCCATTCCTTAAACCATCTTAAAAGCCCATCTAAAACTATTTCAAAAAGGCCCAAAATTGGTCCCAAAGCCCACATGATATTTCTCTACATCATCCATTCAATTAAAATCATCCCTAAGTCATAAACCAATGATCAAATAATTCTAAATAAAACTTCATCCAAATTTTCACCAAAATATCCAAAATTCTTAAAACCCATTTTCTTGAAATTGACCAAACTTTTTCCAAGCCAAATGTGAGCCATTGAGCCATGTACAAGCCACATGGAAGCCATGGAGACCACTTTCCACCTCACCAAGCCATTAATGGCTAGAAGAGGGGATTCTTTCCCAATCCTTCATTAAGCCATTTTAACCATATTCATGTCACACTCTAAACCATGCTTAGCCACCTCACCATGGATGGAGACTTCACCACTCCAATCAAGCTGAAACAAATGACTTTCTCTCGCCCCACACTGTGTCATGGGAGGGTGAACCAAACCCATTTGCATGAGTTGACCAAAATGAGCTCAAAATACACTCTCCCCGATTCCATTTTAATCAAGCTTTTTTACACATGTCAAACTCCAATCGACTTCACCAAATTCAACCCCCGACCCACCCGACCTCGAGGGTGACCCATGCCTCGGCCGGCCACCCACCAGCCGCCGGAAAACACCATGGCCGTGAGCTCACATGTGAGCCCAACTTGGAATTCTCACTCGCCGAGCCGCCCCATCCCTAGCGGCCACTGGAGCTCATTCTTCTCTTGCCAAGAGCAACCTGATCCCAAGCCCTAACTCTCCCTGGGAGGCCCTCCACCCTCTCCTATTTAAACACCACCCCTCTCGGCCATGAGAGGTGCTGAAAACAAACCTTAAGGAAACTCTGCAAAATTGTTCCAGACCATACACAAAGCACTCGACCCCCACCGGAGATCTCGCCATTTCTTCTTCATAGCTCAATTTCGCAGTTGAAATCTAGGCCCAAAACCAGACACTTCTCCACAAGAGCCAATCCCCAAATTGATTGGTTCTACACCTTCACTCGCACCAAGGTAAGGTGTCCACCAAGAAAAGCCCCATCTCCACTCCAATTGCTCCGCCTCTCCAAGCTAATATCTATCAGGACAAATCCCACTCTGCAACTCACTGCACTGTGACTTCATCCGGAGCTTGGCCGGGATCCAATCGAAGATACAACAACTTCCTTGATCAAAGCCACACTTCTCCGAGAAAGCAAAGGTAGCGGCCTCACTCTTCTTCCCGAGCTTCCGAACATTCTCCATTTTTATCACAAATTTCATCCCACATAAACCATATGTATGTTCTTCTTCTCAAGACGAATCCATAGAGTACAAGAACATGAAAATCCATCGAGTATCGAGTGAGACGCAGGGATTTAGTGTGGACGGCTCTTGCGAGGACGCCGACTGATGAACGGATGCCGTCCATTCAATACACGCGCTGATTTGACGCCCAGACGCGCGTCGATCGCATCTGCACAGAACCGCGGCCCGCCGGCCGACTCGATGGCGGCGTCGAATGGCGCGACGCGCGTGCGTTCGGAGATGCCGAGGATGACGCTGCCGCCGCGTGGATAAATAGAAAAATTATGGGATTTTTCTCGATTTATTTAAATTCTAAACTTCAAAAATTCATAACTTTGTGTAGAAAAATCAAAAATAAAATAAAAATACCCTCTTGCTCAGTGAACAGAGGAGAATAATGTGGAAAAGAAATTATTTAATTTCATAAAGTATTTTATTTTTAATAATTTATTTACTCGTCATTTTAATTCTCCATGCATGTATACACCACCATGCATGAGACCATAGGGCTTTTTTGGTTTTGAATTTGGGAACATTCTAAATTTTCCAAAGTCAGAGGCCATCCCTTTGAAAGTTATTGATTTTTCAAATTCATGTTAATGTTTTCGGTATTTTAATTCCACAACAAGATACTGTGGAATAAATTCTAGGAAAATTTGGTGATGTTCCTTATGACCAGAGGACCCTAGGAAAAATAGGTTTTGAGTTAGTTCATTTAAAACAACCCTAATTGGCTTAAACACCCAAAAATGGATCTCTAATTAATGATATTAACCACATCAAATTGATCAAATCAATTTCCATCGATCTTTAGGATCGCAGGAACCCACTCACAAAATTTGAGGTCAATTGGACTTACAGTCTTCTACTAAATGGGTTGATTAAGCCATTTAGTCATTTTAAACTTTAAAAATTCATAACTTTCAAAATATTTTTTAAAAAATTCACCAAATCGGGTTTGGAGCCTTCGATATTGGGAAATTTAAAAAAATTAAAATTTCAATTTTCTAAAACATTTTAATATTATTTTAATATTTTAATAATTAAAAAATAATAAAAATCACAAAAATAATAAAATTCACCAAAATGTCGTACTAATTTAATCATCATAGAACAAACCCCATATTTTTCTTAGGTCTATTTTAGTAGAGTATTAAATTTAAAGCTTGTGGTAATTTTAAAATTAAAAAATGTATTTTCTAGCATTTTTCACTAAAATAATTATAATAAATCACAATAAAAAATGTAAAATTGTAAAATTTAACTGATTTCCCTGACATCGTAGAGATTTTTGAAAAATATAAAATTCATTTTTCAACATTTATTTTATTTTTAAATTAATTAACACTCCAAAACTTAAAATAATTATACAAAAATAATATAATTCAAAAATCACCAAATTTCGGCCTCATGGTCCTCCGTCATTAGGAATGTTCCCTAATTTTCTTAAGGATAAAACTTTCCCTTGGTCATGTTATTAAATTCTCTTTGGAAATCACTATTTTCTACCAAAAATAATTATATAAATAAATTAAATACAGAAAAAAATCATACTTTCCTCTCTCAGCGTCTTTATTAACATATTATTAAGCCACATAAAAATTTCAAGTTTATTCGAGTTCAATTTAAAGGAAGTTATGAAATTATTAAGCTTAAAGGGTAAAGTGGTAATTAAAATTTTTAATCCTTAATTAAACTTTAGGTTTAATAAAAAAAATTAACAATTAAAATATTTGATCCTAACTTGATTTCGATGATCAAATTTAAATACTAAAGGTAGAAACCTATTGCCAATTTAAAATGATTAAACCTAATTAAATAATTGATTAAATTTGGAAAATAAAAAAATTGGAATTATTAAAATAGGGATATTATTAGGAAGAGATTTATTCTTTAATTTAAAATCCCTAAATTAATTATCTCATTAATATTCAATTCTTAATTAAAAATGATAACTCAAATTCAAAACATTAAAAAGACTTAATCATTAAACTAAAATTAAATTATTAAACTTTTTAAAATTTCAATTAAAATTAAAAATAAAATTAAATTAAAATTAAATTAAATTAAGTAAATTAAATTGAATTAAATTAAATTAAATTAAATTAAAATTAAAAGTCAATTAAATTAAATTAAATTAAATAAACAAATTAAATTAAATTAAATGAATTAAATTAAATTAAATTAAATTAAATAAATAAACCAAATTAAATTAAGTTAAACAAATTAAAAATTAAATTAAATGAATTAAAAATTAAATTAAATTAAATTAAATTAAATTAAATCAAATCAAATTAAAATTAAATCAAATCAAATTAATTTAATGTAACATCAAATC
This sequence comes from Papilionanthe hookeriana x Papilionanthe teres, assembly GCA_022702705.1. Taxonomy (NCBI): domain Eukaryota; kingdom Viridiplantae; phylum Streptophyta; class Magnoliopsida; order Asparagales; family Orchidaceae; genus Papilionanthe; species Papilionanthe hookeriana x Papilionanthe teres. The sequence goes on from CM040426.1 coordinate 28,873,394, forward strand.
AAACTAAATTGAATTAAATTAAATTAAATAGAATTAAAACTCAATTAAATTAAATTAAATTAAATTAAGTTGAATTAAATATAACATCACCAAAGACATAAAGAATTCAAAATAAATCTAAAATAATCAACACTATTCCAAATTTAAACCCATTAATGGAAATTAAACTAAATCACAAACCATCAACACCAATTTACCTTCAAAAGCTTTAATTATCATAACCCAACAGAATATTAAATGAAATGTTACTTCACCTAAGGTAGGATACTAAAATGTCCTAGTTCACCGAGCAAGCATAACAAAATCAGATTCTTGACGATTAATTCATTTGCTAATTAAATTGATCGACTTAAAACAATTCTAGCAATATTGAAAAGATGTTTAAGATTCTTCTTAAACACTTTCTCAATATGATAGGAGCTATAAGAACAATTGAATTTAATTCGTTCTTCGATGAAGAAATCGTCTTCAAACCAAAACTGTATGGTCCTTAGACGCTTATAGAAATTACACTAACATAGATTAGGAATTTGGCAGTAAAACCATAACCCTTCCCCTACCTTTACCTAGAACTTGCTTAAATATTCTAATTGTGTTTCATGTACTAGATGACGGAAGAATTCTCCCAGTACGCTCATGTTATCGTTAAATTTACTTTCGCAATTTACATTATTGCAATTTCATTAATCGCATCGCACTTACTTTTCTTGCATGATAAACAATCAAGCATGAAAACCCACACCTTTAGGATAGTCCCTAAACCGAAACCAAACTAAGTTAAAAGTCATCGCAAGATAAAATTCACCGTCACAACATTTCAAAAAATATAAAACAACTCAAAATTTAATCACAAACAACACAAAACTACAATTACAACTAAATTAAAACGTCCCGTCAGATGATCGGAATACCTCGGATGATGTAACCTACGTGTTGCTAACCCGGATTTCCCACGGCCTAAATTAAAGTAACTCATTCAAATGAGTTTAGCAAATTCATTTGGACTAAGTGAACTGATAAAATAATGATGCCGGAAGGATGGAACCGTGGATCTTAACCGGCGTCGTTATAATCAACATTAAGATTTCATTTTAATTAAAGATTGAAAACACTGAAATTAAGATTTTCTCTAAACCAAAACACTTTTCTCATCCCCCGATTTATGACTTCTAAAAATTGAACCCGCAACAACAAGGAGCTCGGAGCATGGTGGGCGCACTACGCATCGTCATCAGCAAAACCCGAGTCTACTTCTGCGCTTAAAACTTTCCTAGAATTAAATAACAAAGCCATAAGACTTCGAGGTAGTTCGTTTCAAAGGCAACATAAATCCTCAACTCTTCGTTAGGCACTTGCATTGCAAATTGGCCCTAACCGGTCTTAGGATTCGAGGTGGTCATCCGTACGACAATAAACCCTCATATCTTCGAGGCTATTTGCTTGATTTTATCATACAAATATAAGCCCTAATTAATTAAAATTGGCAAGATCAAAACATTTAAATAAATATTAGACTTTCCAAACTCAAGCCAAACAATAGGATAGTCGGGAAATTACCGAAGTTCGCTTGAATCCGTGATTTCTCCCTACTTTTCTTCCTTTGGATTCCCAAACAAATGTTCCAAATTCGATCCATTACCTATCGAAATTCCAAAATTCAACTCTCGAAAAACTTAAACTTTGAAATCCTTGAGAGCATAATTATTGATTATTATCGAGAGCTTTAGGTGATTCCCATCCTTATAGAATTTAAAAGAACCTGTGTAATATAAACCTCCGTTTAATGCTTTCATATTAAGCAAGGGAATTTTGTCGGCTTATAAAATTGGTTCGTTGCACCAAACTGACGTCATTAAATCTTCTAGTTTATTTAATCGAGTCTCATCATTGCGTTGTGTCTATCCTTAGGGATAGATATACGGTTTGTGGTGCGTTGCTCGTTTATATAAACTATTTGGGATGTGAGATCTGGCGAATCTCATATCTTAAAACCTTCAAATTTAAAATTATTTTCAAAATCAAATACTACTTTTCAAAATTATTTATTTAAATTAAATTAAAAATTCGACAACTTCCGTTAGCGACCCCTTTTCAAAATAAAACGCACAACCTAAAAATATGCCGACAACTTCGGCGACTCCGCCGGGGACAATTTCTCTCTCCATTATAATCGCATAATTCGCTTTCAAAAATCGTAGTGTATCCATGTCCTTAATGGGTCAAACTACCCTTCTTTCCGTTGGAATACTATGTTCATTTCTACCTTGACAAGTATAGCCAACGTTCTCTCGGATTTAGGAGCCACCGTTTATACACCCCTAAACAGAGGTTCCGAGATCCTTTTACCTCATTTCCGAGGTGGGTGGACCTCAATAGGTGTTGTCAGAGTGATCCTCGAGTCGAGAAGTCTTGCATAAGACTTTCTTTCCTTTCCAACTCCGAATCGATTCCTTACCTTCTCTACACCTTTCGAACATTCCGTTCTAAACAAACAAACCCTTTTAAACTTCCACATTTGATTTCAACCCTCTAGGTGATTAGGGGTCTATAGTCAAGTTTGTGGAGTTTGCAGGGAGTTAAGAAGTGGTTTGAATTTCTAAAAGGTGGGTCCCAATTCTAGTCCTCTAAGATAGTCAAAGGAAAAGCCTAAGGCTAGATCCTAAGCACTAAAGAGAAGAAGAGAAGACCTCATCAAAAATGAGGTCAACAGCTGCCCGACAATGGGATCATCCGATTTGGACTAGGATTTGAAAACACGAATGTCAAGATCACCGACATTTCCCTCTTTGCACTGACGAACAAGGTATCTGAAGCTAAGAAGCCGCTGATTGATTTCAACCTTAGGTCGACCCAAGAGTTTCCTCCCTTGCAAAGGATCCCGACTGAGAGGAGTACTGCTGTCCGCAGGAGGACTGTTCTTACTACCCCCACTGGTCTAGTTGTTTCTGCACCTACCCCGACTTCTACCGAATTAAAGGGGAAAGAAATCCGGAATTATGGTGAACCCGTTACCGTGGAGGGTACGAGATCTTCTCGTAAGACCTTCGTTTTCGAAATCGGGTCTCAGCTCAAGAATTCCATCACCGACAAGGACCCAAAGAAGAAACGAAGTAGAAGGATCGCTAGAGAAGCCGTAGCCGCTGAAATTGCTTTCCCGGAGGAAATCCCGAACCGCTCGAATATACACCACACGCCGTAATATACACCGCTGCCTGAATACATACCACTTTTGGGAGGAAGCAGGTTCCATCCCCTCTCCGCCGCAGAGGACGAGGAAAATGTTCGCAAGATTGCTGCCGCATTACCTCAGCCCGCATATTACAACGATAGCCGCAAGAAAAGGACTAGAACTACGCCGTTTGCTCGACTGCAAACTTTGGTAGAAAAGTTAGCAAAGAAGGAAAAGTGCCCCGTATCGGAGATTCTACGAAGGATAGGGCGGGTGTCAATCAAATCCCGTCTTGGGCCCCGAGTAGAACCCGCCGTCATGACAGAAAAGCCAAGTAAAAGAATGAAGGCTAGTCCGCCTGTCGTCGTCTCAGGATTACAGATTAGGGAGGATACCACCTTCCAAGCATTTGGTTGACTGCACCATCTGGTCCTAGACCTTCTGCTGCTAGAAGTATGGTATGGCGTCCCACTACTGGGCAGTTGAGATTGAAACAACAACCCAAGAAAGAAAGTCTCGCCAGGAGACTTGAATCTGAAGAAAGTGCTACTGCGATAAAGGGGACTCGTGAAAAGGGGACCCGGCAGCTATCGCATGACAACCGCGAGGACACACAGAAAGCCCCGCTAGAAGATGCCATGGAAAAGTTGAGAACCGATATCCGACGATTAGCAAAAGAAAGAGAAGAAAAGTTCGGAGACGAGATTGATTCATCGGAATTCATGGACGACGAATATGCGAAATCAACATGGTCGAAACACGAGCTTCATCGGCTTCGCAAGGTGCTCCCGCAGCCGCAGAAGAGAGGAGCCGAACCGATGAGAAGGCAGCTTCGGAGAAAGACGACACGATCGCTCAAATGGAGAAAAGGATGGAAGAGATGGCTGTAGCTCTGGCCACTCTCCAGAGTCAAATGCAACCACAAAGAGAGACACCCCCAGAGGTCATTCACATTGTAAACGGAGGAAAGGAGATTACATCCGTCAACGGGGATGATCAGCTAAAAAAGGATACAACACAAAGTATGATCCCTGAAAAGGATATCAAGAGCTTGGTGGAACAGTAGGTGCGAGAAGCCTTAGCACAATCAAAGAGCGGGACATCCATTCAGACGGGTAGACCTTACCCGTAAGAATTCGACGCCGTCCAAGTACCCAAAGGCTTCGTACCACCTCTGTTCAAGACCTTCGATGGAACCGGGAACCCCGACGGCATGTTGCACACTTTCGTGCCGGCTGTTGCAATCCGGCGGGAGCGATGCATTACTCTTCCGACGGTTCGTCGGCGACTCGTCGGGAATCGCCTTCGACCGGTATGCGGAATTACCGAATGGTTCGGTGAAGACGTTCTCGAACTAGAGAACCTCTTCATCAAGCGATTTGTCGGAGCTCGGCACCACATCACTATAGGTGATTTAGTGGTAGAGAAACAAAGGCCGAACGAAACTTTGGTGGATTACATACTTCGATGGAGAAACTTAAGCATGAAGTGTGAACCACAACTACAAGAACAACATGCAGTCGGCATCTTACTTAAAAGTATTCACGGCCCGATAGCACTTCTCCTTAAAGGATTCACTATTAAGACTTTCGAGAAGTTGTTAAGCAAGGCCGGAAGCTTGCAAGAAGAGGCGAAGCAATTAAGTTTCGCCGACAAGACGGACAAGCAAAAGCCTGTGAAGACTTTTGAAAAGAAATCCGGGATCGTTGCAGCAGTTGACAAAGGCAAGCAACCGATGCAAATACCACCAGAACGGCCGCAACAACCACAACAGAATTACCGAGAACCCCGGCCCGGCTATCGGTCATCTCCACGGTATGAACAACCGCCTCGTCCGCAACGTACATTAAGGGAGCTTCGAGCGGAGAATATCCGTTGAAGAATGAAGCGATGCCGAAAATTTTCCGTAGTCCGATGAAGACTCCGCATTTCCAGCTGTCGAGCCTAAAAGACCGGAGGAAGTCAACAAGAAAGGTGATCCCAACTTTTGCCCCTACCACCGGATGCTTGGGCACAAGATAGAAGATTGCATTACCTTCAAAAGTTGGCTCAACGACAACCTTCGGAAAGGGAATATAACGATCCCGAAGGAGTACATGAAGGAACCCCGTAAAGGAGGTTCCGTCAATGTTATCTCAATTGATCCCATCATTCCGATAGATCCCTATGCAACTGACGATGGATGGACTACCGCTTGGACGAGGTCTTCAAAAAAGATTTTAGACAGCATCCAAATCGCCTCGGTGCGAGCTTCAATTCAGAGTTCGAGACCTGTTAAGCCGATACTATCACTTGCGATAGAAGAACCACCTCGACGAGGAGGCGATTGAAGAGAAGAAGAAAATCGACGAAGAAGAGAGGACCGAGACTCCTAAGGCTAGACTAGGGGCTGCTTATCCTAGGATAGTTGTTTCTGATTCGGGGGAGAAATCCCTCGAACCTCTGACTCTGTATGATTATTTTCTCACTCCGGTGGGATCATATAATGATAAGGGTGATGGCGTTGGCTATGTTTTGACTGTTTCTAACGATTACATAACTAGCGACAATCCGGACATCGATTTCGATACCAACGACAATTCTCAAATCATACATGATCTCAAAGAGCAAAATAACGAAGAAGACATCCATCAAGGAGGCTACGAGAGTTCAACATGCAACGAATCTATCTGCGAGTTTCGAGGAGCTCCAATCACGATAGAGTTAGAGCCTTCAGATTCTGAAGATAATCCGGAAGAGCCTGTCATTCCGATTCAGGAGGAGACACCGACAAGCTCAACACTAGATTCAGAAGAAATTACAGAAGTCAACTTAAGAAGTGGAAGAGTTCTACCTCCATGAATGGGTCCAAAAGACAAAGGAAAGCAGGTGGTTGTTCAAGAACCAACCCCGGCAGAAGAAATACTCATTCGAGAAGAAGCCGAGACACATGGAAATAAAGTGGACTACAACGTGCTAGCCCATCTTAGGAAACTACCGACCAAGCCGAGCATTTACGATGCTCTCATCTTATCAAAGGAGATGAGAGAAGCTCGATCAAGGCCTTACTCGACCCGGAAATTTGCTTAGCTCAAATGGCCGGAGATTCCTTAGATGAGGTTTGCTCGTTAAAGGAACAACGAGGTGTTACCTTCACGGACAATGACCTACTACTTGGGACAGCGAGATCACAACCGACCGTTGTACATTTCGATTACAATCGGAAAATTTACACTCTCCGCAGTTTTGGTGGATCCAGGAGCATCAATCAATATAATGAGTCTTCGAACACTAGCATACTTGGAAATTGATGCTCGTGAGCTCGAGACCGACAAAATGTTATTAAGAGGATTCAACCAGAAAGGAGAAAGAGCCCTCGGATCAATAACACTACTAATGAAGACCGGTGACTTAGCAAAGACAACCGCAAAATTTCACATAATTGATTCATAAACGTCGTTCAACGCTCTACTGGGCCGACCATGGATACATGAAAACAGGATGGTACCATCATCTCTACATCAGTGCATCAAATACTACGATGGAGGGGAACAGTGCATCAAAGGTGACTTACAACCATTCTCCATACATGAGATCGGAATCCATGAAGATGCAGCTTATTATGCGCCTCCGAAGAAAACAATTTTCTCCAGAGATACCATAACAAATGAAGCAAAGAAAGTTCGGGACAATGAAGAACCTGAAGTTCTAGTCCAACAATCACTCACCACTCCCTTCCGGCGAGATGGTGAAGGTTTCTCCACAACTCGCATCCGAGGTCGAGGCCGGGGACGAGGTCGTGGTAGAGACATTAGGACAGTTGGACAGAGGAAACCAGCCATCAATGTTGATTGGGAAGATAGTTCTGAAGAAGAAAAAGAAATCAAACAAGAAGCAGCGACAATAAGTCAGAAGAAGCCGCAATTCAAGATCTCTCTCGAAGATGAGAAGAACGAAGAATACAAATCAATGTACGAAAAGATTAGCCACTACGTACATACTATGACCCTAACCCCGATCCAGTCTAGCAAGATCGAGGGTATGATGGTCAAAGAGGTACATAGCGACGGTACAAAGCCAATCAAATTCTACCGTGGTGCTTCTTCCTCCAAAACTGAAAATAATGTACAATTCGAAGATGTCACTTCATCAGAATTAATGGAATTACCTTTTGAGTGGTACTCTCCCTGTGTCCAAAATTTAATTCAACGTGGTTTCTTACCTCGACAATGGACAAAAGGTCAATCACAACATTTTGAAAAATTATGGAATAATTCCGGTCGTCCACCCAATTCAAAGCATGGTCTCGGATTCGGCACAGTAGGATCGATTGACGATGCCGAATTTTGCTTGGTTGTCACTTGCGAGTCTAATGAAAACCGCATGGAAACTACGGACGAACTCGAAGATTTACAAATTGGAGACGCTCCACCGGTGTTCGAAGAAGAGATCAAATCTACGATAGATGAGTTAACGGAAGTTAACTTAGGTACTAGCGAAGAGCCTAGACCTACCTTTGTTAGCTCCTTACTCAATAAAGAAGACTCGAAGAAATAATCAAATTTTTAATGGAATTTAAAGATCGTTTTGCTTGGAACTATGACGAGATGCCGGGATTAGCTCCGGAGGTCGCGATCCATAAGCTAGGAGTGGATCCTACTTCTGTCCCAGTCAGACAAGGTCCTAGAAGAATGCGTCTAGAAATCGAACAACAAGTCATAGCCGAAGTTAAAAAGCTAATAGACGCCAGATTTGTTCGTGAAGAACAATACCCGACTTGGTTAGCCAATGTGGTGCCAGTCAGAAAGAAGAATGGTCGGATCGGAATTTGTGTGGACTTCAGAGATTTAAACAAGGCATGTCCAAAAGATGAATTTTCTCTACCGATACCAGAACTAATGATCGACATCGCTTCGACACATGAGATATTCTCATTCATGGATGGATCTTCAGGATACAACCAGATAAAAATGCCTCCAAAAAATGAAAAACTTACAGCATTCAGAACGCCGATCGGAGTATTTTGCTACACGGTGATGCCATTCGGATCGAAGAACGCAGGAGCAACCTACCGAGAGCAATGACAAGAATTTTTGATGATCTCATCTACAATCAAGTCAAATGCTACGTGGACGATGTGGTCATCAAAAGCAAAGTAAAGGACAACCAACCGTATGATTTGAGAATTGTTTTCGAACGATTAAGACAATTTAACCTTAAGATGAATCCCTTAAAATGCGCCTTCGGCGTCACCTCCGGGAAATTATTAGGATTCGTTGTCCGACTTCGTGGAATTGAAATCGACCCGGAAAAGATTAAAGCTATCTTAGAAATGCCGCCTCCCAAAACCTTAAAACAACTACGATCCTTTCAAGGGAAGTCGGCATATCTTCGACGCTTTATCTCGAAACTTGTCGGGTAGGTGTCGGCCTTTTCGGCACTAGTTAAAAAGGACGCCAAATTCATTTGGGAAGAGAAATGCCGGAGGGCCTTCGAAGACATTAAATAATATTTAATGACACCTCTTGTCTTAGCGACCCCGGTCTCGGGTAGACCGTCGATACTTTACACCGCGGCTTTAGACGACTCTCTCGGAGCCTCGTTAGCCGGGTCGATGATGAGGGTAAAGAGAATGCTCTTTACTATTTAAGCCGTCGTTTACTTCCGACGGAAATAAGGTATCCCGCAATTGAAAAGCATTGTTCGGCCTTGATCTTCGCCGCTCAAAAGCTCAGGCACTACATACTTTCTCATAAGGTCAACCTGATCTCGAAATTTAATCCATTGCAATACTTGATGACTCGTCCGACACTTTCCGGCAGACTTGCCAGATGGTCAATGATATTATTACAATTCGATATAACTTTCGTGCCTCGCGTGCCTTAAAGGGACAAGTCTTAGCGGACTTTCTCGCAACGACACCCTTTGCGGCAAAATCTCCCTCAATGACGATTTGCCGGATGAACAAATAATGAATCTAGAAGACCACGATGATCGACGTTGGGAATTATATTTCGACGGAGCATCTTCAGCACACAAAGACGAAGAATCGCAAGTGATAGTGCCCGTAAGGCGGGAATCGGGCTAATCTTTATAACACCGGAGCGGGGGATGTTAAGATACTCCTACCACTTGACGGAACCGTGTACAAACAATGAAGCGGAATACGAAGCCCTCATAACGGGACTGGAATTAACTATCCAAATGGGGATAACAGACATCAACATCTACGGGGATTCGCAATTGATCATTCAATAGATCGCCGGACAGTACAGGATTTTAAAGCCAAGACTCGAGCAATACTTCCAGTATGCCATACGAATTGTTGGAACAGATTCCAAATGTGACAATCTACAAAATTCCCGAAAAGAAAATGCTTTAGCGGATGCGTTAGCTCGCCTCGCAAAAGAATTTGCCTGTTTGCAAGATGAATCGGTAGAAGTGTCGGTTCACGGACGTCGGGTCCTATCACGACTCGACATAGGCACAATACACAAATCGAAAAAGAAAAAGAATCGATTGCAGCGAGTGACAGAAAACACATAAGATTGGCGAAAGTCATTGATAGACTACCTGCAAAGAGGAAAGCTACCAGACGATAGGTCGCTAGCCCATCAGATCAAGAAAAGAACTCTGTCTTACGCATTAATAAACAACAGATTGTACAGAAGGTCTTTTGATCAAATGTTGCTAAGGTACCTAAGCGGGTCCGAGGCCCGTGAAATTGTTAAGAAGGTGCATTCAGGACTCTGTGGCGCTCACCAGTCGGGTCCGAAGATGAAAATGAAAATTAAAAGACTAGGGTACTACTGGCCCTCGATGATGACCGACTGCATGAAAATCGCCAAGAGTTGTCACCAATGCCAAGTGGACGGAGTGGTTCTACACCAACCTCCAAATGTGCTACATCCGACTATTGCGTCATGGCCATTCGAATGTTGGGGCACAGATATAGTGGGTCCAATAGAACCACCATCTTCAAAAGGACATCGCTTCATTCTTGCGGCTACGATTACTTTTCCAAGTGGGCAGAGGCGGTTCCACTTAGAGAAGTGAAAGCACACCACGTGCTGCGGTTTTCAAGAACCAAGTTGTCTACCGTTTTGGAGTGTCGCGCAGGATCATCTCAAATAATGGGTCAGCATTCAGAAGCACGCAAATCAACAATTTTGTCAGGAGACACGGAATCGACTGGCGATACTCAACAATTTACTACCCAAGAGCATACGGCCTCACTGAAGCTTTTAATAAAACTCTTGTTCAAATCTTTAAGAAAACCTTGGACGATAATAAGAGAAATTGGCACGAGAAGTTGTTAGAAGCCTTATGGGCCTACCGGACAACCTTCGAACTCCTACTCAAGCTACACCTTACGCTCCGGTGTATGGGTCCGAGGCGGTGTTACCTTTAGAGGTTCGGCTTCCTTCACTCGAATTGCGAGTTGCAAATAAGATCACGATAGAAGGGAACGCCAAATTACGACTCGAAGAATTAGAAAGCTCTGGAAGGGAAAAGGCTTGCAGCGCAACGAATTTCGAACTATACCAAGCTAAGATGGTTCAAGCCCATGACAAACCGGTCCGCCCAAGAACCTTCAAAGTTGGTGACTTAGTTCTCGTTCTCAAGAGACCTATTCTTGCACACCGCAAGATAGGAGGAAAATTTGAACCCACTTGGGAAGGACCGTTTGTGGTTGAAGCGAGTATACTCGGGAGGTTCCTACCGGCTAGTGAATTGCCGGGGAGAACGACATATGCTTCCGATCAACGGACGATACTTGAAAAAGTATTACGCTACCTGATGTTTCGAAGGAATGAATTCTTCATCCCTAAGAAACACGGGCGAAGTAATTACTTATGACTGGGTCCGAAACCAAAAAATAATAAAAATGTGCTAAAATAAATAAAATCATGATAATAAAGTTTTCCTTGTTTTCTTTTCCAAATCAAAATCTCTTCCCTGATCTTATCCTACTTCATTCCTATTAAATTTAAAAAATATAAAAAAAAAGAAGAAAAAAAAAATGTCTTTAATAAAAATTTTCTTAATGTTCTTGTTCTTAGTACAGCCCCTGATCCTTTTCCTTGTCTTTCCGCAGGGAAATGTCGAACGGGCGGTTGGTCCTGAACTTTAGAAATGGCGTAAGCCTTACACTCGACGAAAAGAGGGTGAAAGATGGAGCGATAATCGAGATTAACTCGGACTTCGCACCAGTAGGCCTACAGTACGAGGAAAGTGACTGGGTCCCAGTTGATCGAGAGGAACTGCCCAGTCAGACAGTGATGAAAGTGGGTGGCCCAAGCCACCAATCCAACAACAAGAAAAGAAAGGCAAGCACCGAAGAAGATAAGAAAATGAAGTCCGTAGTCGCTACAGCGAGAGGGCGAGCTTGTCGCCGCCGCTCCCACAGAGATTCAAGAAGTTCGGAGAGCTACTCTCACGAAGCAACGCAACGAGGAAATAAGAATCGCCGTATCCGTAAGATGTTAACAAAACTAGTCGCGGACCGGTGCGACGAGACAAGTTGCTAATGCCCGTACATACACTTCGAGGACACCGGTTCACCGAGAACCTGAAGAAAGGAGGCCAGCTCCTAGGATAACAGAAAGGACCGGGGAAATCTCCAAAGGATCAGAAGAAAGAAGGCTACCACGCCACCTGATAGAACCACCAGTAATGCATGACCTTGTTGCAGAAGCAACCCCGGGGGATGTCCCGACAGGCATCATCCCCGAGGAGCCGAGGTATGCATGAGAACGTGAAGGGATTGAGCCGTATATCCCACAATATGTCACCAGGCCTCGCCATCTCCAGATCATTCCGGAATACGAGCTGGAGAGAATGCAGAATGTTGAAAAGAAAACCTTTGAATACTTTGAAAGAATTAGAGGCAGAATGATCAATATACTAGAGGGCCTCGAGCTGCATACAGACGTATTCTCAGAGTATGAACAACAGCAGATCGTGGATTGCATCCGGGATTTGAAAAGAATGGGCCGAGCGAGCCGCCCGAGGGAAAACACATACTCGGAACCCCGGAGATGGATGCCGTGGAAGGGAAGAATCACAATACAATGCGGATGTTGCTACAACATTGCGGAAGACGAAAAGGAAACCCACCGGAATACTCCGTCATGGGCAAGTGGATCCGATGCCATTAGTCATCAAGAGAATGGTAAAGAGATTGATAACATGGAGGGTACGCCGCCAGATTGCATACCCAATAGCCGCATTATTAACATCTACAAGCGGGGTGACCGCATACCCCCACACATAGATCACCACGACTTTGTCAGACCCTTCTGCACGGTCTCTTTCTTGAATGAGTGTAACATCATGTTCGGATCTGACCTCCGGATAGCAGGCCCGGGTGAGTTCCGAGGGCCAGTGAAGATACCTTTACCGGTAGGTTCCGTCATGATATTGAAGGGCAACGGAGCAGATATCGCTAAGCATTGCATACCAGGAGTACCAGTGAAGCGGATCTCAGTTACTTTCAGAAGGATGGACGATAGGAAGACACCTTACCATTTCCAGCCAGACCCGGAGCTAGAGAGCCTCCGGCCTTACGAGCTGTGAGTTACATGAGAAATATCACACCTCCAACGCACATCCAGTCGGCATCCTTGCCAAGGATGGCTTGGAAGGTGATGTTATTGACCATGTACCCCACTATTCAGACATGGATTTTTGACAGATGCTTCTTTGGATGGATCGACGAAGATCATACATAGTCCATTTTGAGTCTACATGGATTGTATGAAATATATTCCAGATCAAGTTGTATGATGTATCTTCGACATGATTGGAATGAAAGTGACCATGTCACATTTTTGGCCTTCACCTCTTTTGTGCAAATTGACTGGGAAACGCCATTAAAGTTAAATTAACTTCGAACAAAGAAAAGAAAAGAAATAAAGAAAAAGAATAAAAGAAAACTTTCCTTAAAAATCTAAAAATGACGAACACCAAATTCACATGAACATTAAACAAACGATAAAATAAAATTTGAATCATTAAAAGACAAACGAAATGAACATAAATTTCAAATCAAATCAAATCTAAATCAAATCTCAAATTCAATCTTTCCAGATTTCAAATCTCAATCAAATTTTAAATTCGATCTTCCAGATCTCAAATCAAATCTCAATTAAATTCAAACTTTTGGGTCAAGGATTTTACATCCAAGACTGCATTGCTTTAGGATCCTTTCCCTATCGCAATGAAATACATCAAAATCAAACTTTTGGGTCGAGGATTTTACATCCAAGACTGCATTGCTTTAGGATCATTTCCCTATCGCAATGAAGTACATCAAATTCAAACTTTTGGGTCGAGGATTTTACATCCAAGACTTCATTGCTTTAGGATCCTTTCCCTATCGCAATGAAGTACATCAAATTCAAACTTTTGGGTCGAGGATTTTACATCCAAGACTGCATTGCTTTAGGATCCTTTCCCTATCGCAATGAAATACATCAAAATCAAACTTTTGGGTCGAGGATTTTACATCCAAGACTGCATTGCTTTAGGATCCTTTCCTTATCGCAATGAAATACATCAAAATCAAACTTTTGGGTCGAGGATTTTACATCCAAGACTGCATTGCTTTAGGATCATTTCCCTATCGCAATGAAGTACATCAAATTCAAACTTTTGGGTCGAGGATTTTACATCCAAGACTCGCATTGCTTTAGGATCCTTTCCCTATCGCAATTAAGTACATCAAATTCAATCTTTTGGGTCGAGGATTTTACATCCAAGACTGCATTGCTTTAGGATCCTTTCCCTATCGCAATGAAATACATCAAAATCAAACTTTTTGGAGTTAAGGATTTTACATCCAAGACTGCATTGCTTTAGGATCTTTTCCATATCGCAATGAAATACATCCAATTCAAATTTTTGGGGTTGAGGATTTTACATCCGAGACTGCATTGCTTTAGGATTCTTTCCCTATTGCGATGAAATACATCCAAATCAAACTTTTGGGGTTGAGGATTTTACATCCGAGACTGCATTGCTTTAGGATTCTTTCCCTATTGCAATGAAATACATCAAAATCAAACTCTTGAGGTTAAGGATTCTACATCCAATACCGCATTGCTCTGAGATTTCTCTTCATTGTAATGATTCAATCCAATCAATTCAATTTTCTTTTGGGGTTGAAGATGTTACATTTAAAACCACGAAATTCCAATTTTCATTTCAAATCCCTTCAAATTAATTTTGACAAACTTCAATCTAAATTGAAACTCCAAATTGAAATCTAAACTCACACATCGAGATTTAAATTGAAACAAAATAAAATCTAAATTGAATTTCCCCCAGATCATGTGATTTGGAATTCACCTTCTTTTCCTTTCCCGCCGAGAGTTCAGGAATCTCCAGTTTCAGAGATATACTTGACACTCCCCAGCGGAAACTTTTCCACTTCATCCTAAGTTTGTCACTTGGACATCTATGTTGGTTTTGTTGATCTGTTCGGTCAACGCCAATACGCGCGGTGTTCTCCGTCAGCTCACCACACCTATTGGGGGTCCATTTGTTGACCTCATTTTTGATGAGGTCTTCTCTTCTTCTCTTTAGTGCTTAGGATCTAGCCTTAGGCTTTTCCTTTGACTATCTTAGAGGACTAGAATTGGGACCCACCTTCTAGAATTTCAAACCACTTCTTAACTCCCTGCAAACTCCACAAACTTGATCGTAGACCCCTAATCACCTGGAGGGTTGAAATCAAATGTGGAAGTTTAAAGGATGAGTTCCTATAGGACTCTTTGGCCTTAGGACCGCCACAGGTGGCCCAGTCCGGTGAAGGGGCTGACTTACACACACACTACATTTATACACTACACTTTCACACACCTCCTAAAACCACACCCATACCTAACTTGACCTCCCGACTCATGTAGGTGATTCACATGGATGGTCCTTAACCCCAAGCCCTTGCGTAAGAGGGTTAGGAACAACATAGTGTATGCCTCAAATGAGTCCCTTCATGGCTCATGTGGGCTTGATGTGGCTTCATGGCTCAACCAAAATGATTTCATTCCACTTATATTCACCCAATCTTCAATTTTCCAAATTTTCAATTTTGACCCCGGGACCTTACACCTGCCTAGCCTACCCAAAACCCTTGAAATCCTCCAAAATTTCCAAATCACCCAAAATTCCTCAAAATCAATCCCAAACATTCCCACATCACTCAAATTGATCATCCATACCCAAAAATACCAAAAATTTCAAAAATACCTCCCAATACTCTCCAAATACCCAAAATACCCCCCTTGACCCAAAAAATCCAAAAATTCAGAAAATTCCCAGAAAATTCCAGAAAATCCCAAATATTCCCAATTTCATTTTTTCAAACTACACCATGGGCCAATTTTGTCAATTTACCCCACTTTTGTCAAAACCCCCAATTTGACCCATTTTAACCCAAAGTGAACCCAATGTCAAACCAAACCTACCCAATTGACCCAAATTCTGGTCCAATTCAATTCTAAACTTCAATTCAACATTCCCAACACCAATCTAGACCAAATCCAAGTCCAATTTGATTGACATTTGGATCCAATTTCACTTTTAGCCTTAAAGCCCAATTTGGACCCATGACCCAAACCTAACCCAAACTCACCCAATTCAACTCCAATTAACCCCAAATCTTTTCTAAATCTTCCTTAGCATCCCCAAAAGCAAAAAACTAACATGATTTGCCCAAAATTTAGACCCAAACCCCACTCAAATTCAACCCAAAGCTAAAAGGCCCATTTTTGACCTAAACCCAAACCTAACCCAAATGAGCCCAAACCCCAAAATCAAAGCCCAACCAAAGTCAAAACCTCCTTGAAACACTCCCATAAACATTTCCCAACAATAATTTTACATCAATTTCAACCCTAGCCCAACATTGGCCCAACTTGGCCCACTTGGACCTATATTGGCCCATTCACCAAAAGAACCCAAATTCAACCAATTCAAACCCAAATCACTCCCAATTTGCTTCAAGTCACTCATGATACATCCATGAGCTAAACCCAACAATTATTTAGCCCAACCTCTTTACAAAATTTCATCCCAAAATCCATTTTAAAATTCAAAAGGCCCATTCCTTAAACCATCTTAAAAGCCCATCTAAAACCATTTCAAAAAGGCCCAAAATTGGTCCCAAAGCCCACATGATATTTCTCTACATCATCCATTCAATTAAAATCATCCCTAAGTCATAAACCAATGATCAAATAATTCTAAATAAAGCTTCATCCAAATTTTCACCAAAATATCCAAAATTCTTAAAACCCATTTTCATGAAATTGACCAAACTTTTTCCATGCCAAATGTGAGCCATTGAGCCATGTACAAGCCGCATGGAAGCCATGGAGACCACTTTCCACCTCACCAAGCCATTAATGGCAAGAAGAGGGGATTCTTTCCTAATCCTTCATTAAGCCCTTTTAACCATATTCATGTCACACTCTAAACCATGCTTAGCCACCTCACCATGGATGGAGACTTCACCACTCCAATCAAGTCGAACCAAATGACTTTCTCTCAGCCCACACAAGGTCATGGGAGGGTGAACCAAACCCATTTGCATGAGTTGACCAAAATGAGCTCAAAATACACTCTCCCCCATTCCATTTTAATCAAGCTTTTTTACACATGTCAAACTCCAATTGACTTCACCAAATTCAACCCACGACCCACCCGACCTCGAGGGTGACCCATGCACTGGCCGGCCGGCCACCGGGCCGCCGGAAAACACCATGGTCGAGAGCTCACATGTGAGCCCAACTTGGAATTCTCACCTGCTGAGCCGCCCCATCCCCGATGGCCATTGGAGCCGTTCTTCTCTTGCCAAGAGCGGCTGATCCCAAGCCCTAACTCTCCCAGGAGGCCCTCCACCCTCTCCTATTTAAACACCACTCCTCTCGGCCATGAGAGGTGCTGAAAACAAACCTTAAGGAAACTCTGCCAAAATTGTTCCAGACTCCTCCCCATACACAAAGCACTTGATCCCCACTGAGATCCCCCTGCCATTTCTTCTCTATGAGCTCAATTTCAGAGTTGAAATCTAGGCCCAAAACCAGGACACTTCTCCACAGTGAGCCAATCCCTAAATTGATTGGTTCTACACCTTCACCGGACCGAGGGAAGGTGTCCACCAGCAAAAGCCCCATCTCCAGGGCCACCCAATTGCTCCAGCCTCCAAGCTTTGTGATCGAGCGTGGTCGAAATCCCACCTGAGCAATTCACCGGACCGGGAGACTTCATCCGGAGCTTCCCGGGATCCAATCGAAGATACAACAACTCTCGCATCGAAGCCACACTTCTCTGAGCAAAGGTATGGCCTCACTCTTCTTCCCGAGCTTCTGAACATTCTCCATTTTTATTGCGTAAATTTCATCCCACATAAACCGTATAGATGTGTTCGCCTTCTCAAGACGAATCCATAGAGCATAAGAACATGAAAATCCATTAAGTATCGAGTGAGATCTTAGGGATTTAGTGTGGACGGCTCTCGGGTGAGGACGCTCGGGGACGATGAACGGATGCCGTCCATTCAATACACGCGCGGATGGACGGCTCAGATGGCGTCGGATCAGGAGACGGTACGAGAACCGCGGGGCCCGGGCTGCTGACTCAGATGACGGCGTCGAATGGGAGCGCGACGCGTGTGCGTTCGGAGATTACCGAGGATGACGCGGCGCCGCGTGGATAAATAGAAAATTAGGGATTTTTCTGATTTATTTAATTCCCTAAACTTCAAAAATTCATAACTTTGTGTAGAAAAATCAGAAAAATAAAATAAAAATACCCTCTTGCTCAGTGAACAGAGGAGAATAATGTGGAAAAGAAATTATTTAATTTCATCAAGTATTTTATTTTTAATAATTTATTTACTCTCTGCCTATTTTTAATTCTCCATGCATGTATACAATTCACCATGGAATGAGACCATAGGGCTTTTGAAGCCTCTGAATTTGGAAACATTCCCTGAATTTTCCAAAGTCAGAGGCCATCCCTATGAAAAGTTATTGATTTTTCAAATTCATGTTACTGTTTTGAGTATTTTAATTCCAATAAATAGCATGTTGTGAAATAAATCCTAGGAAAATTTAGTGATGTTCCTTATGACCGAGAGGACCCTAGGAAAAATAGGTTTTGAGTTAGTTCATTTAAAACAACCCTAATTGGCTTAAACACCCAAAATGGATCTCTAATTAATTAGAGCTAACCATACATCAAATTAACTTGAAATCAATTCTCCACTGACCTTTAGGATCAGAGGAACCCACCATAAAAATTTGAGGTCAATTGGACTTGGTTAGCCCTACTAAATGGGTTGATTCAGTCATTTAGTCATTTTAAACTTTAAAAAATTCATTACTTTCAAAATACTTTTTAAAAAATTCACAAAATTGATTTTGGAGCCTCTCTGATATTAGGGGAATTTAAGAAAATTAAAATTTCAATTTTCTAAAAAAGTTGATTTTTAATATTATTTTAATATTTTAATAATTAAAAAATAATAAAATTCACCAAAATGTCACATTTTGAATTTTAATCACTTAGGAACAAACCCCATATTTTTCTTAGGTCTATTTAGTGAGATATTAAATTTTAAAGCTCTAGGGTAATTTTAAAATTAAAAAAATGTATTTTCTAGCATTTTCACTAAAATAATTATAATAAATCACAGAAAAATCAGAAAATTGTAAAATTTGATTCTCTGATTTCCTTGATATTAGAGAGATTTTTGAAAAATATAAAATTCATTTTTCAACATTTATTTTATTTTTAAATTAATTAACACTCCAAAATTTAAAATAATTATAATAAAAATAATATAATTCAAAAAGTCACAAAAATTGGTCCAAGTGGTCCTCTGGTCATTAGGAATGTCGCCTAATTTTCTTAAGAACAGAAACTTTTCCTTGGTCATGTTATTAAATTTTCCTTGGAAATCTTTATTTTCTACCAAAAATAATTATATAAATAAATTAAATACAGAAAAATCACATTTTCTCCTCTCATGTCTTTATTGACATATGAGTGAAGTCACATAAAAATTTCAAGTTCATTTGAGTTCAATTTAGTGAGTTATGAAATTATTAAGCTTAAAGGGTAAAGTGGTAATTAAAATTTTTAATCCTTAATTAAAACTTTAGGTTTAATAAAAAAAAATTAACAAGTAAAATATTTGATCCTAATCTGATTTGGATGATTGAAATTTAAATAATTAAAGGGTAGAAACCCATTAAGCAATTTAAAATGATTAAACCTTAATTAAATAATTGATTAAATTTGGAAGAATAAAAAAATCGGAATTATTAAAATAGGGATATTATTAGGAAGAGATTTATTCTTTAATTTAAAATCCCTAAATTAATTATCTCATTAATATTCAATTCTTAATTAAAATGATAACTCAAATTCAAAACATTAAAAGACTTAATCATTAAACTAAAATTAAATTATTAAACTCTTTTAAAATTTCAATTAAAATTAAAAATAAAATTAAATTAAAAATTAAATTAAATTAAGTAAATTAAATTGAATTAAATTAAATTAAATTAAATTAAAATTAAAAGTTGAATTAAATTAAATTAAATTAAATAAACAAATTAAATTAAATTAAATGAATTAAATTAAATTAAATTAAATTAAATAAATAAAACCAAATTAAATTAAGTTAAACCAAATTAAAAATTAAATTAAATGAATTAAAATTAAATTAAATTAAATTAAATTAAATTAAATCAAATCAAATTAAAATTAAATCAATTCAAATTAATTTAATGTAACATCAAATCAAACTAAATTGAATTAAATTGAATTAAATAGAATTAAAACTCAATTAAATTAAATTAAATTAAATTAAGTTGAATTAAATATAACATCACCAAAGACATAAAGAATTCAAAATAAATCTAAAATAACTTGAACACTATTCCAAATTTAAACCCATTAATGGAAATTAAACTAAATCACAAACCATTTGAACACCAATTTACCTTCAAAAGCTTTAGTTATCATAACTCCTAAATAGAATATTAAATGAAATGTTACTTCACCTATAGGATATTCAAATGTCCTAGTTCACTGAGCAAGATAACAAAACTTGAGATTCTTGGACGATTAATTCATTTGGACTTAAAACAATTCTAGCAATATTGAAAAGATGTTTAAGATTCTTCTTAAACACTTTCTCAATATGATAGGATGTTTATAAGAACAATTGAATTTAATTGTTCTTTGATGAAGAAAATCGTCTTCAAACCAAAACACAAGGAACCTAGACGTCATAGGAAATGACTAGCTATAGGATTAGGAATTTGGTAGAAAACCATAACCCTTCCCTTAGCTTTACCTAGAAATTTCTTAAATATTCTAATTATGTTTTAAGTGCAGCTTGGGATGACGGGAAGACCCTCCAGTACGTTGTTATGTTATCAGCAATTTACTTTCTTGCAATTTACATTATTGCAATTTCATTAATCGCATCGCACTTACTTTTCTTGCATGATAAACAATCATTGCATGAAAACCCACACTTTTAGGATAGTCCCTAAAACCGAAACCAAAACTAAGTTAAAAGTCATTGCAAGATAAAATTCACCGTCACAACATTTCAAAATATAAAACAACTCAAAATTTAATCACAAAACGTAACACAAAACTACAATTACAATTAAATTAAAACGTCCTGTTGGATGATCGGGAATACCTCGGATGATGTAACCTACGTGTTGCTAACGGGATTTCCCACGGTCTAAATGAAAGTGTGGAACTCACTCAGTTGAGTTTAGCAAATTCATTTGGACTAAGTGAATCCGATAAAAATAAAGATGCCGGAAGGATGGAACCGTGGGATCTTAACCGGTGTCGTTATAATCAACTTTAAGATTTGTTTTAATTAAAGTATTGAAAACACTTGGAAATTAAGATTTTCTCTAAACCAAAACACTTTTCTCATCCCCCGATTTATGACTTCTAAAATTGAACCTCTCGCAACAACAAGGAGCTCGGAGCATGGTGGGCAAGCACGGCCATCGTCATCAGAGAAACCCGAGTCTACTTCAACAAAACTTTCCTAGAATTAAATAACAAAGCCATAGGACTTCGAGGTAGTTTGCCTAGTGCAACATAAATCCTCAACTCTTCGTTAGGCACTTGCATTGCAAATTAAGCCCTAACCTGTCTTAGGATTCCGAGGTGGTCGTCCGGTACGACAATAAACCCTCACATCTTTGAGGCTATTTGTTTGATTTTATCATACAAATATAAGCCCTAATTAATTAAAATTGGCAAGATCAAAACATTTAAATAAATATTAGGACTTTCCTAAATTCAAGCCAAACAATAGGATAGTCGGGAAATTACCGAAGTTCGCTTTGAATCTGTGATTTCTCCTACTTTTCTTCCTTTGGATTCCCAAAACAAAATGTTCCAAATTTGATCCATTACCTATTGAAATTCCAAAATTCAATCCCTTGAAAACTTAAACTTTGAAATCCTTGAGAGCAGAATTATTGATTATTATCGAGAGTTTTCTTAGGTGATTCCCATCACTTAAGATGTAATTAACTATAGGGGCTTGCCCTTATAGGGAATTTTAAAAGAACCCGAGTAATATAAACCTCGTTTAATGCTTTCATATTAAGCGGTGGAATTTGTCGGCTTATAAAATTGGTTCGCGTACCAAACGGATGTCACAAATCTTCTAGTTTATTTAATCGAGCCCCACCGTCAAGCGGCATGTCTATCCTTAGGGATAGATACACGGTTTGTGGTGCGGTGCTCGTTTCTATAAACTATTTGGGATGTGAGATCGGTTTAATCTCATATCTTAAAACCTTCAAATTTAAAATTATTTTCAAAATCAAATACTACTTTTCAAAATTATTTATTTAAATTAAATTAAAAATAAAACACACAACCTAAAAATATGCCGACAGTTTCTTATGGGGGTCCTTTTGAGGTTTATTTGCCTGTGAAGGATGTTTGGTCTAATAATGATTGAAATCTTCACAAACTTACTTAATTAGTGACTAAAGAGGATTCTATTATGATTTCTAAAATCCTTATTAATTGTAGGCTAGATGGAGTTAAAGTTAAAAGTATTTTAGGCAAGTCTATTTCTAATACTTTTGCTAACTCCTTTGTTCCTTCAAGTGATTTGGACCTTAAGTGGGCTTAGAATTGATTTGTGAAACCTTCTCAATCTTTTTTATTTTAAGGCCACTCAACAAATCTTGTTTTTGGTTGACCATATGGTTACTAAATTCTCTCGTTTTAATTACATTAAAAGTTTTGTGTTGGAGATGTTGAACTTTGGTAGATTTAAGAATGTTGTCAGTGTGGATGTGCTGAAGTTTTTTTCATAAATTCAATATTACTCCTTCTGAGACAAATTAACCTGTGATTAATTTGATTTTGTGGAAAACACCAGTTAGAGGCATAATGAAGTTTAATACTGATGGCAGTTAGACTCAGTCGGCTACTGGAATTGGCGGTATTTACAGGAATTATTATGGTAAATGTATTTTATGGTTTTCTGCTCTTGTTCTAGCTTCATCTCCTATTATTGCAGTGGAAGTTGTTATTGTCGCATTGAAATTTTTGGTTTGTTGTGGCTGGGATAATATCATTATTAAAATGGATTTACTTGATTTGAGGAATTACTGTTGCAGGAGAAAATATTACCCGTTGTTTCCTATTATTTAGCTATAAAGGAATTTTTCTCTTTCATATTTAGTGTAGGTTCAGTGGTCATTTACTGAACGTGAAGGTAATCAATGTGCTTATTGGGCTGCAAGAAAGACTTGGAGTCCCAAACTTTCAATTTTACTAATAAGGTTCCATTAGAGCTTTCTCGATTGCTTAAAGGGGATAGTTTAAATAATCCCTTTATCTGAATTAATATTTGATTTTAGTTAGTTTTTTTTGTTGTTTTGTGAATTTATTGTGTCTAATGATCCACTTAAAAAATACTCATTTTATGCCTTATTTATGATGTAATTCTTATGGATATTATACTTTAATGAAAGGTATTTTCATGTTTTTGGATGTAGATGATTAAAAGAGACCAAGAAGGAAAAAAAGAGCAAAAATGAGCAAAAATGGAGCTTATGGAGCAATTTTTGGAATTATTAGCCTGGAGCCTAGGCGCTAGACTCTGGCGCCTAAGCGCTAGTTAGATACAGACGCTGTTAAGTTTTTTTGATGACTTTGGGCAGTTATTTTGACAGTGTTAAGCGGTTATTGGAGCTTCTAGAAGACTGGAAGTTACTCCTAATATATATGACATGTGATACAATGTATTTGGACACAAGGAAACGGTCTAGATCGCGAAGAGGTGCAACCCAAAGTGAAGAGGTGCTAACGACCTGGTCATGGAGTCCGGTGCCTAGGCGCCAAATCCAACGCCTAGGCGCGACAGTTACCTTCTAGAAGATACATTGAATTTGGATGAATTTTGAAGAGGTGCCTTAAGCAACCTCTGGTCAAATTCAGAGCTCTATAAATAGGAGCCCATTCTACAGAGAAAATCGCACCAAACCCCCCCTCTTAGTAAACATACATATTTTAGCCTATTTTAGTTTAATTTAGTCTCTTCCATACTTACGGTGCCACTTTATTTTGTATCTAGTGAGTTTATTTTGAGTGTTTATTGTGTTTAATTACTATTGGCGTCTTTCATCATTGCGTTGGAGTCAGTAGAAGTCAGCGGAGCTCTTGAAGGAACACTTCAGATAAGTATTTGTACTTTGGTTCAAAATTTTATAAATATGTTTTGTTGTGTTATTTTAATGAGTTCTGAGTAGTTAGTTATCTTTCTCCTTTCAACTATGAAAAGATTATAAATTAATTAAATTTCCTAGGAGAATTAAATATAAAATATTTTAAAATATTGTGATGATATTAATACCTGATCTTAGTTTACTTTTTAAATTGGTAATTTAATTTGTTAAAACCTGTTGAAGAATTTTGAAACCTATCCGGAGATAAATTCTTAACTAGTAGATATCACATGAATCCTTAAGGTAATCGAAGGCTTTACACGGATTATTTAAGGTGAAGTACAAATAAATAGGAATATATTATTTATTGGGCGTAGAATTAATTAGTTTTTAGAGTGACAGACTAAATTCTAATAATTTGGTTTATAGAAAGGTAACGGGTCACTGGTAGGGCCGACCATAGCCACCTTGGACATCTAGTAGTGTGAGCCCAGATTAACCCATTATACTAATAACAGATCCTGAGCCTAACTATAGATTAGTCAATGTTCTTTGCACCTGGACCAAATGATAAAGTATAGAAATGCTTCTATTTGGCACAATACTATAATCTTAATTCCCTAAAAAAGATAATTAATCTATAATTCTTGGATTAGTTGAAAATGGAGAAGGTCGTTTTTATAATTGCATTAAATTACTGCTTACTTTACTTTCCTGCTTATTGCTTACTTTCTTTTAGTAAAATTTATTAGTTAATTAAATTTGAATATATATATATATATATATATATATATATATAAAGTATATATAATTTGCTTCGAGAAAATTCAAAATATTGTTTTTATATATTTTTACTTCTTTTTTTATTATTCCTGCGGGATCGATAACCAGGACTCCACTAGAGCCATGTATTACTTGAACGATACATATACTTTCGTTTAAAATTGTGACTTTTACAATAATTAAATCCAATAAAATTATAAAAGTAAACCTCGCACATCAAGTTTTTGAAGCAATTTGCCAGGAATTAAATCTTCTAAAAAGTGGTCTTAAAATCTTGTATTTTAAAGCTTAATTAATGTCGCGTCGCATCAAGTTTTTGGCGCCATTGCCAGAGATAAGATAAAGTAAAATGTAAAAGTAAAAATATAAAAAATAACAAAAATAACAAAAACATAAAAACAAAACAAAATTATTATCTTTAAATTTTTATGCATAGTTCTAGATCTGACGGATTACTACCTTTTGATTCTGAATTAGAAAGAATAATTAAAAGAATTAAAAAAAGAAAAAAAATTTCATAACATAAAAAAATGGCTAACTTACATAACAATAATCAAAATCCAATCGAATTTAATGAAAAAAATATTTATGAACCATTAAGGGAATATGCAAACACTACAGCTGATGAACTTCATGTTAGTATACAAATTCCAGCTGTAGATGCTAATTCTTTTGAGCTTAAACCTTCTATTATTCAAATGGCTCAAAACAATCAATTTGGAGGAACACCTAATAAGGATCTAAATTTACACCTTGCTAGTTTTTTAGAACTTTATGCAACCTTTAAATGTAATAATGTTTCTGATGATGCAATTAGGCTTAGACTCTTTCCTTTTTCCTTAAAAGATAAAGCAAAGATGTGGTTTAATTCATTAGCAACTTGTTCTATTAAAACATGGGTAGATATGGCAAAAAAATTCCTTGCTAAATATTTTCCTCCATCTAAAACTGCTAAATTGAGAAATGATATTACTTCATTTACACAATTTAATGGAGAAACAAATTATGAAGCTTGGGAAAGATTTAAAGAACTATTAAGAAAATGTCCTCATCATGCTTTACCAGATTGGTTAATTATTCAAACATTTTATAATGGACTTATTGGATCACTTAGATCAATTATTGATGCTACTGCTGGTGGTTCTTTAATGGCTAAAACATTTGAAGAAGCCTACACCTTAATTAAAGAAATGGCTAGAAACAATTTTCAATGGCCTTCCAAAAGGGTTAATCCTAAAAGAATGGCCAGTATCCATGATAATGAAGCCTGTTCTATTTTAGCTTCACAAGTGGCTGCAATATCTAAGAAATTAGATAATTTTGCTATTGATATATAGCATGTGAATAATGAAAATGCTACAAATTCTGATGATTCTCAAATAATGGAAACTTTGCAAGCTATTTCTAGTAAAACTAATAATCCTTATTCTAATTATTATAATCTTGGTTGGAAAAATCATCCTAATTTTAATTGGAGTAATAGAAATCAAACCAATCCAAATTGGCACAATCAAGGAAATTCAAACTATAGACCAACTTATCCTCTTGGTTATTACAATCAACAGAAAAAGTTGTCTGTATAAGAATTGATCTTGCAACTTAGCAATTAGTTACAAAATTAAAACACTGCTATTCGTAATATTGAGCATCAGATGGGTCAAATTGCTAATTTCATTAATTATAGACCTCATGGAACACTGCCTAGCAATTTTGAAATTAATCCTAAAGGATCTGGAAAAGAACATGAACAAGCAAAAGCTTGACCATCAATTTTATAAGTTCTTTGAAATTTTTAAGAAACTTACCATCAACATTCCTTTTGTTGAAACTTTGGAGCAAATACCAAGCTATGCAAAATTTATGAAGGATATTTTAAGTAAGAAGAGAAAATTTGAAGGTTATGAAACTGTTGCATTAAGTGAAGAATGTAGTGCAATTATCCAGAAGAAATTACCTCAGAAACTTAAAGATCCTGGAAGTTTCACTATACCATGTGCTATTGGAGAAAAATTTTGTGGAAAAGCCTTATGTAATTTAGGAGCTAGTGTTAATCTCATGCCATTTTCATTCTTTTGAAGATTAGATTTAGGAGAAATCTCTCCTACCACTGTAACTCTTCAGTTAGCTGATCGATCAATCACTTATCCTAAAGGGGTTATAGAGGATGTGCTTGTTAAGATATATAAATTTATCTTCCCTGTTGATTTCATTGTTCTAGATATGGAAGAAGATAAAGAAATAGCTATCATTTTAGAAAGACCTTTTCTAGCTTCTGGTCGAGGAATGATTGATGTGCAAAAAGGAGAATTAACAATGAGTGTTAATGATCAAGAGATAACATTTAATGTTCTAAAATCAATGAGATATCCTGAAAAGGAAAAATGCTATCAGATGGATATTTTTGATTATATGTTTAAAAAGCATTACCAAGAAAGATGTAAGGTCATTTTTTATAATAAAACAAAGAATCTATGTTATATGATGAGTTATTAAATGAAGAGAATTCATCTGAAGAAGCTCATTATAATCATGAAAATTGGGAAATTTTAGACACAACTACAAATGAGATATTATTACACTCATTTAAAAAAACCCCTGAACTGGAATTAAAAATATTACCTGCGCATTTAAAGTATGCATTTCTCAGAGATTCATTAACTAAACCTATAATTATATCTTCAGAACTAAGCAAAGATCAAGAAGAAAAATTAATTAGAGTTATGAAGAATAATAAGAAAGCTTTTGGTTGGACTATTACAGATATAAAAGGAATAAGCCCTTCATTCTCTATGCATAGGATTTTAATGGAAGAAAATTGTAAACCCACTATTGAACCCCAAAGAAGATTAAATTCAATTATGAAAGAGGTTGTTAAGAAAGAAATTTTGAAATGGTTAGATGCTGGAATTATTTATCCTATTTCGGATAGCCAATGGGTAAGTCCTATTCATTGTGTTCCGAAGAAAGGAGGAGTAAATATCATTGTTAATGAAAAAAATGAATTAATCCCAACAAGACAAGTTACTGATGGTGAATTTGCATTGATTATCGAAATTTAAACAACGCCACTAGAAAGGATCATTTTCCTTTACCTTTCTTGGATCAAATGTTGGATAAACTTGTTGGACATTCATATTTCTGTTTTCTGGATGGATATTCTGGTTATCATCAATTACCTGTTGCTCCTGAGGATCAAGAAAAGACAACATTTACTAGTCCTTATGGATCATTTACCTTTAGAAGAATGCCTTTCGTTTTATGTAATGCACCTGCAACTCTTCAATGATGTATGTGTTGACCTCATTTTTGATGAGGTCTTTTGCTTCTCTCTTTAGTACTTAGGATCTAGCCTTAGGCTTTTCCTTTGACTAATCTTAGAGGACTAGAAATGGAACCCACTATTTAGAAATTCAAACTACTTCTTAACTCCCTGCAAACCCCACAAGCTTGATTGTAGACCCCTAATCACCTAGAGGGTTGAAATCAAATGTGGAGGTTTAAAGGATGAGTTCCCTATAGGACTTCTTGGACTTAGGAATACCCTGTGTGGCCTGGTCCTGGTGAGGGTTGACTTGCACATACACTACACTCTCACACACATTCCAAGTCCTAAAACCACACTCTCACCCAACTTGACTTCCTGACTCATGTAGGTAATTCACACGGATGGTCCTTAACCCCTAAGCCCCTAGCTAAGAGGGTTAGGAACAACATAGTGAATGCCTCAAATGAGTCCTCTCATGGCTCATATGGCTTAATATGGCTTCATGGCTCAACCAAAGTGATTCCATTTTACTCAAATTTGATCAATCTTCATTTTTCCAAAATTTCAATTTTTGACCCCCGAGGCCCTACACCTACTAAAACTACCAAAAGCCCTTGAAACTACCCAAAATTTACAAAATCACCTAAATTACCCAAAATTACTCAAAATCGATCCTAAACATTTCCTCCCACTCAAATTGATCATTTATAGCCAAAAAATACCAAAACTTCCAAAAGTACCCCCCAATACCCTCCAAATACCCAAAATGCCCTTCTTAGCCAAAAAATCTAAAAATTCAGAAAACTCCCAGAAAATTCCATAAAATCCCAAATATTCCTAATTTCATTTTGTTCAACTACACCATGGGCTAGTTTTGCCAATTTACCCCACTTTTACGAAAACCCCCAATTTGGCCCATTTTAAACCCAAGTGAACCCAATGTCAAACCAAACCACCCCAATTGACCTCAATTTTGGTCCACTTCAATTCTAAACTTCAAATCAACATCCACAATATCAATTTAGACCAAATCCAAGTCCAACTTAATTGACATTTGAGCCCAATTTCAATTTGAAGCCTAAGGCCCAATTTTGGCCCATGACCTAAACCTAGCTCAAACCCATCCAATTCAACTCCAATTGGCCCAAAATCTTTTCTAAAGCCTTCTTAACACTCTCATAAACAAAACACTAACTTGATTTGCCCAAAAATTTGAACCTAAACTCCACCCAAACCTAACCCAAAACCAAAATCCCTTAAATTGACCTAAGCCCAAACCTAACCCAAATGGGCCCAAATCCCAAAATCAAAGCCCAACCAAAGTTGAAAACTCTTTGTGACATTCCCATAAATATTTCTCAACATTAATTTTACATCAAATCCAACTTTAGCCCAACCTTAACCCAAGTTAGCCCAATTTGGCCCACTTTGGCGCCTTTAACTAAAAAGCCCAAATTAAACCCAATTCAATTCAAAATCTCTTCACACTTGTTCCAAACCACTCATGACACATACCTAAACCAATTGCAACATTTATTTAGCATGATCATTCACAAAATTTCCATCCACCAATTTATTTTCAAACCTAAAGGCCCACTTTCTTAAACCATTCTAAAAGCCCACTTCCACCAAATCCAAAAGCCCAAAATTCATCAAAAGCCCACATGACATTTCTCTACATCATGCATTCAATTAAAATCATCCCTAAGTCCTAAACCAATGATCAAATAATTCCAAATAAAGCTTCATCAAAATTTCCACCAAAAATGCCAAAAATCATAAAATCCTCTTTTATGAAATTGACCAAACTTTTTCCAGGCCAAATGTGAGCCATTGAGCCATGTACAAGCCACATGGAAGCCATGGAAGCCACTTTCCACCTCACCAAGCCATTAATGGAAAAAAGAGGGGACCCTTTCCTAATCTTTCATTAAGCATTTTTAACCATACTCATGTCACACTCTAAAACATGCTTAGCCACCTCACCATGGATGGAGACTTCACCACCGCTTCCAAGCTGACCTAAATGATTCCCTCAGCTCAAAATCAGGTCTTGGGGAGGTGCACCAAGCCTATTTCCATGGATTGACCAAACCAAGCCCAAAATACACTCTCCCCCATTCCATTTTAATCAAGCTTTTTACACATGTCAAACTCCAATTGACTTCACCAAATTCAACCCCTGACCCCACTGAGTCAGATGGTGACCCATGCCTAGCCGGCCAGCCACCACAGCCGCCGGAAAACACCATGGCCAAGAGCTCCATGTGAGCTAAAAAATTCAATTCTCTCTTGCTGAGCTGTCTCAACCCTAGTGGACACCAGAGCTCTTCTTCTCCTCCCCTGAGTAGATGATCCCAGCCTCCAATTGCCCCTGGGAAGCCCTCCAGCCATTTCTATTTAAACTAACCACCCTCTCGGTGAAAAAGGGAGATGAACCAGACCTTAAGGAAACTCTGCCAAAATTGCTCCATGACCTTCTCTTAACCCAGAGCAGTTGATCCCCAGTGTTCCTTTGCCCTAATCCCTATTAACAGAGCTCAATTTTTGAGTTGAAAATCCACCCAAAAACAGGACACTTCACCACAGTGAGCTAATCTCCAAATTGATTAGTCCTACACCTTCACCAGACCAAGAGGAGAAGTTCCCCAGCAAAAGTCCCCTCACCAGGCCTGCCATTGCTTCCAGCCTCCAAGCTTTGTGATCGGCCTTGGTCACTTTCATACCTAGACAATTCCCAGAGCCAGAGACTTCATCTTGAGCTTTCCTGGACTCAATCGAAGGTGACACAACTCTCAGATCGAAGCTTCACTTCTCTGAGCAAAGGTATGAACTCACTCTTCCTCCCGAGCTTCCAGTGATTCTCCATTTTATTTAAGTTAATTTCATAGCTTATAAACCGTATGGATGTGTTCGTCTCTTCAAGATGAATCCATAGAGCATAAGAACACAAAAATCCATTGAGAATCGAGTGAGATCTTAGGTTTTTAGTGTGGACGGTCACGGGTGCACACCAGTCGTAGACGATGACCGGGAGCCGTTGGATCACGCGTGTATCGAGCGGACGGTTCAGATTGCGCCGGACCAGGGTATGTTAAGTGAACCGCGGTACCCTGGAGCGCTGAGTCGGATGGCTGCGTCGAATGGGAATGTGCCGCGTGGGCTTTCGGAGCTACCGATGTTGCGCTGGCGCCGAGTCCGATAAGTAGATAAATAGGGTATTTTTGAATTATTTAAATGCCCAGAACTTTAAAAATTCATATCTTTGCATAGAAAAATCACAAAAATAAAATAAAAATACCCTCTTGCTCAATGAACAGAGGAGAATAATGTGGAAAGAAAATCAAGTTAATTGGATGAGTAGTTTATTTTTAATAGATTATTTACCATTTTCAGTATTTTGATTCTTCATTTGCATAGACAATTCACCATGGCATGAGACCATAGGGCTTTTGAAGCCTCTGATCTTAGGAACATTCCCTGAATTTTTCAAGGTCAAAGGCCATCTCTTTGAAAAGTTATTGAATTTTCAATTTCATGTCACTATTTTAGGTATTTTAATTTTAATAATTAGCATGTTGTGAAATAAATTCTAGGAAAATTTGATGATGTTCCTTAAGACTAGAGGACTCTATGAAAAAATATACTTTGAGTTAATTCATACATAATAACCTTAATTGGCCTAAACCCCTAAAATTGAATTTGAATTAATTATGGTTAACCACACATCAAATTGACTTGAAAAAATTTCTCCACTGAACTTTAAGATCAGCGGAACCTTACATAAAAATTTGAAATCAATTGGACTTCATTAACCCTACCAAATAGATTGATTAAGCCTCACAAGCAAAATAGAAATTTAAAAATTCATAACTCCAAAAATACTTTTCAAAAATTCACAAAAATGATTTTGGGGCTTCTCTGATATTAGGGGAGTTCAGGAAAATTAAAATTAGAATTTTCTAAAAAAGTTGATTTTTCACAATATTTTAATATTTTAATAATTAAAAAATAATAAAAATCATAAAAATATTAAAAATCATAAAAATGTCACATTTTGATTCCTGATCACTTAGGAACAAACCAAATATTTTTCCTAAGTCCCTAGGATAAAATATTTAATTTTAAAGGCTTAATGTAATTTTTAATATTAAAAAATGAGTTTTTAACCTTTTTTCACTAAAATAATTCTAATAAATCAAAGAAAAATTATATAATTATAAAATTTGTTTTTCTGAACTCCTTGAGGTCAGAGAAATTTAAGAAAAATAGAAAATCTATTTTTCAACTTTAATTTTATTTTATAATTAATTAATACTCTAAAACTCAAAATAATTATAATAAATAAAATATAACTCAAAAAATCACAAAAATTGGTCCACGTGGTCGTCTAGTCATTAGAAACATCCCATAATTTTCTTAAGGGTCAGCAACCTTTCCTTGGTCATGTTGTTGAATTGTCTTTGAAAACCTTTATTTTCTACTAAAAGTAATTATATAAATAAATTAAATTCAGAAAAATCACATTTTCTCCTCTAATATCTTAATTGACATGTGAGTGAGGTGACGTAAAAATTTTAAATTCATTTGAGCTCAATTTAGTGAGTTATGAAATAAATAAGCTTAAAAGGGCATAAAGATAATTTAAAATTTCAACCCTTAATTAAAACTTTAGGTGTAATCAAAATGGGGAGGTAAAATATTTGATCTTAATTTTCTCTTGGATGATTGAAACGTAGGAAAATTAAGGGGTAGAAACCCATTGAACATTTTGAAAATATCAAAAATGAAACTTTAATTAATTAAATAATTTAAATTTTGGAATGAATATATTTAAATTTGGATCATTAAAATAGGGATATTATTAAGAGGACATTTATTCTTTAATTTAAAAATCCCTAAATAAGCCACTTTAACAATACTTAATTCTTAATTAAAAATTAAAATAATAATCCAAATTAATAATTTAAATTAACAATTAAAACTAAAATTAAAATGAAATTAAATTTTAATAAAATTAAATTAAATTAAAATTAAATTTAAATTAAATTAAAATTGAAATTAAATTAAATCAAATTAAAATTAAATTAAATTAAATTAAAATTACAATTAAATTAAATTAAAATTAAATTAAATTAAAATTAAATTAAATTAAAATTAAATTAAATTAAAATTAAATTAAATTAAAATTAAATTAAATTAAAATTAAATAAATTAAAATTAAATTAAAATTAAATTAAATTAAAATCAAATTAAAATCAAATTGAATTAAAATCATTTAACAACAAACCTAAATGAAATCATTGAGAATTAAATCTAAAATAATTTGAACACTATTCCAAACTTAAAATTATTAATTAAAACCTCATTATTAAATTAAAACACTTTAAACCATTTATTCAATCTTTAAAGGCTTTAATTATTATAACTCTTAAATAGAGTATTAAGTGAGATGTCACTTCATTCATCTAAGTTCACTGAGCAAGAAACAAAGTTTAACAAAACTCCTAAATGATTAATTCACCTGTGCAACAAAATGTACTTGGACTTAAAAAAATCCCAGAAATATTGAAAAGATGTTTAGGACTTGTCCTAAGCACTTCCTCAATATGACGGGATGTTTTAGAAGAACAATTGAATTTAATTGTTCTTTGATGAAGAAAATCATCCTTAAACCAAACCAAGAACCTAGACGTCATAGGAGATGACTAGTTATAGGATTAGAAATTTGGTAGATAACCAAAACCCTTCCCTTAGCTTTACCTATGTATCTATTGAAATATTTAAATGTCTTAACATGTGTTTTAAGTGCAGCTTGGGATGACGGGAAGACCCTCCAGGTACACTTTTATTTTATTGCAATTTACTTTATTGCAATTCATTTGCATGCACTATACTTTACTTTTCTTGCATGTTAAACAAGACTGTTGCATGAAAACCAAAACCTTTAGGGTAGTCCCTGAACCGAAACCAAAACTAAATTAAAAGTCATTGCAAGATAAAATTTACCGCCACAACATTCCAAAATATAAAAGAACTCAAAATTTAATCACAAATAGAACAACAAAACTACAACTACAACTAAATTAAAACGTCTCATTGAATGATCTAGAATACCTCGGATGATGTAACCTACGTGTTGCTAACGGGGTTTCCCAAGGTCTAAATGAAAGTGTGGAACTCATTCAGTTGAGTTTAACAAATTCATCTGGACTAAGTGAATTCGATGAAAGATCTTAATCGATTCTATTTAATTAACTTTAAGATTTGTTTTAATTAAAACACTAAAAAACACTTGGATTTTAAGATTTTCTCTAAACCAAAACACTTCTCTCACCTCATAATTTATGACTTCTAAAACTAAACCTCTGTAACAATAAGGAGCTAGGAGCATGGTGGGCAGCACGGCCATCTTCGTCAGCAAAACAACTCTACATCAGCTAAACATTCCTAGAATTAAACAACCAAACCGTAGGATTTCGAGGTAGTTTGTCTAATGCAACATAAATTCTCAACCCTTTTGTTAGGAATTTGCATAATCATGTTATGTAAATTAAGCCCTAACCAGTCTTAGGACTCCGAGGTAGGCGTTTGGTACGACATAAACCCTCACATCTTCGAGGCTATTTGCATGACTGCGTCATACAAATATAAGTCCTAATTAATTAAAATTGGCAGGATTGAAACATTAAGTAAACTCCCAAATTGAAGCCAAACAATAGAATAGTTTGAAAAGTTGCCAAGATTTCTTCTTAGATCCTCAGCTTCTCCTACTTCTCTTCCTTTGGACTCCTGAAAATAACTGTTCCAAATTTGATCCATCCCCTTTTGAAATTCCAAAATTCAATCCTTTGAAAACCCTAAACTTTGAAATTCTTGAGAGCGAAACCACTGATCATTATTGAGAGTTTTCTTAAATGATTCCCGTCATTTAAGATGTAATTAACTATAGAGGCTTGCCCTTATAGGGAACTTTAAGAACCCAGGTAATATGAACCCTGCTTAATTCATTTATATTAAGTAGGGGAACTTGTCGGCTTATAAAATTGGTTCGCAGACCAAACGGATGTCACAAATCTCCTAGTTTATTTAATCGAGCCCCATGATCAAGCAGTGTGTCTATTCTTCGGGATAGATACACGGTTTGTTGTGCGGTGCTCGTTTATATAAACTATTTCGGATGTGAGATCGGTTTGATTTCATATCTTAAAACTTTCAAATTTAAAATTATTTTCAAAATCAAATACTACTTTCTAAATTATATATATATATTTAAATTAAATTTAAAATTTAAAATTTGCCGACAACTTCTGTAGGTGACCCCCTTTTCAAAACACGACCTAAAAATATGCCGACAATTTCTGGCGACTCCGCTGGGGACTAGTTCCTCTCTCCATTTTTTATTAGATGGTTTTGCTTTCATAAATCGGTAGTGTGTCCATATCCCTAGTGGACCAAAACTACCATTCTTTTGTTGGAGTACCCCGTTCATTTCTGTCTTGAACGAGTATAGCCAACTCCTCTCGGATTTAGGAGCCACTGTTTAGACACCCCTAAACGGAGAGGATCCGAGACCCTTTTACCTCTTTTTTGTGGTGGGGTGGACCCCCAATAGGTGTTAGTTTAGGAGCGGTCCTTCGAGTCGAGAAGTCTTGCATAAGACTTTCTCTTCCTTTCCAATTCTAAATCGGGCCCTTTACCTTTTCTATAACCCCTTTTTCCTTTAATCGTTTTGTTTCTAACAAACGAACCTCCTAATAAATAATCTCTTTTAAAAATCACAAATACACTAAGATAAACGAAAATGTGTTCGGACTCTTTCATTTTCGTCCTAAACTTTATGACGTAAAGAAGCATAATTCGGGACTGACATTCGGAATCGCCTCGCGAAAATGAGCGCCCCAAAATTAATCTTCTCCTTCACCAATGGAATGGACTTCGCCGTTTACAAGGATGAGCTGCCCAACAATGGAATCATCCATTTTGGACAAGGATTCGGCAACACAGATATCAAGTTTGTTGATGTCACTCTCTTCACATTAATGGACAAAGTGTCAGAAACTGAAGAGCCCGTGATTGAGTTCAATCTGAAATCGACTCAAGAATTCCCTCCCCTGCAAAGGGTTCCAGCTGAGAAGAGTACTACTGTTCATAGAAGGACTGTTGTCTCTACCCCCACCGGTCTAGTCATCTTCACACCTACCCCGACTTCTGCCAAACTGAAGTTGAAGGAAATCCAAGTTTGTGATGAGCCTGTCATCGTGGAGGGTACAGATTTTGCTACAATACCAGCTGTTTTTGAGATTGGGTCCAGTTCAAGAATTACACCCCTAACTCGGACTCAAAGGAGAAATAGAAGCGAACGGATCGCCAAGAAAGCCGAAGCTGCTGAAGTTGCTTTTCTAGAAGAATTTCCCGAGGAAAGAGAAGAATTGCTTGAGTATATACCTCTGTTGGAAGGGAGCAGGTTTCACCCTCTCTCTGCCGCATTAGATGAAGAGAATGTCCGTAGGATCGCCGCTGCATTACCCCGACCTGCGTACTACAACAATTACAAAAGGAAAAGGGATAAGACTATGCCATTGACTCGGCTGCAAGCTGTGATAGAAAGATTGGCAAAGAAAGAAAGATGCCCTGTGTCAGAAATCTTAAGAAGGATAGGACGGGTGCCAGCTAAATCCCGCCTCGGACCGCGAATAGAGCCTGTTGCTGCCACAGTGAAACTAAAGAAGAAGATAAAAGCCAGTCCCCCCATTGTTTTATCGGGTCTACAAATTAGGGAGGATGCCACCTTCCAGCATATAGCCGACAGACCATCCGGTCCTAGGCTTCCGGCTGCAAGAAGGATGGTATGGCGACCTACTACTGGCGAGTTAAGACCAAAACAATGCCCTGAGAAGAAAATTCTTGTCAGGAGACTTGAATCAGAAGAAAGTGCTACTGCAATAAAGGGGAATCCGGGGAAGGAAGTTCAACAACCGTCACGAGACAACTGTGAGACCGTGCGAAAATGGCCACTAGAGGATGCCATGGACAAATTAAGGACCGACATCCGACGCTTAGCGAAAGAAATAGAAGAAGAACAAGGAGATGAAGTTGACTCATCAGAGTTCATGGATGAGGAGTATGCCGAGATCAACATGGTTGAGACACGAGCATTGTCAGCTTCGCAAGGTGCTCCAGCAGCTGCGGAAAGAGATGAACCGGAAGTGATGAGAGCACAGATTCGGGAGAGAGATGACACAATTTCCCAAATGGCAAAGAGGTGGAAGAGATGGCTGCTACCTTAGCCACTCTCCAGAGTCAGGTACAACCTCAGAAAGAGACACCCCAAGAAATTATCCATATTGCAGATGGAGGAAAGAGATCACATTCCTCAACGAAGACGAACAACCAAAGAAAGATCCTGCACAAAGCATGATTCCAGAAAGGACATTACGAGCATGGTAGAACAGTAGGTGCGAGAGGCCTTAGCACAATCTAAGAATGGAGCATCTATTCAAACGGGTAGACCTTACCCCGAAGAGTTCGATGCGGTCTAATACCCAAAAGTCTTCGTACCACCTCTGTTTAAGACTTTTGATGGAACAGGAAACCCCCGACAACATATTGCACATTTTCGTGCTAGTTGTTGCAATGCCAGTGGGAGTGACGATTTACTCTTCCGACAGTTCGACAGTAGTTTATCAGAGATTGCCTTCGACTGGTACGCACAGTTGCCAAACGGTTCAGTAAAGACCTTTTAAGAACTAGAAAATCTCTTCGTTAAACGATTTGCTGGAGCTCAGCACCACATCACTATCGGCGATCTAGTGGTGGAGCAACAAAAGCTGAATGAGACTTTAGTGGATTACATACTTCGATGGAGAAACTTAAGCATGAAGTGTGAACCACAGCTTCAAGAACAACATGCAGTCGGCATCCTACTAAAAAGTATCCATGGCCCGATAGCACTTCTCCTTAAAGGATTTACAATCAAAACTTTCGAGAAGTTGCTTAGCAAGGCCGGGAGCTTGCAAGAAGAGGCAAAACAACTAAGTTTCGTGGATAAGAACGATAAGCAGAAGCCCGTGAAAACATTCGAAAAGAAATCTGGAATCGTCGCGACAGTAGATAATGGCAAGCAGCCGGTTCAGATACGATCGGAGCGACCACGGCCTAGTTATCAACCACCACAACGGACTTATCAACGAACCTCGGCGAGGCTATCGACAACCTCGGCAAGGCTATCAGCAACCTCGACCGAGCTATCAGTTACCTCAGCATTATGAACAACCGCCTCGTTCATCGTGAACCTTAAGAGAACTTCTAAATAAAGAATATCCATTCAAAACTGAAGCAATAGCGAAGATGTTCCGCAGCTTAATGAAGACACTGGATTTTCAGCTGCTAGAGCCCAATAAGCCGGAAGAAGTCAATAAGAAAGATCATCCGAACTATTGCCCTTACCACCAGATGCTTGGACATAAGATAGAGGATTGCATCACTTTCAAAAGTTGGCTTGATGACAATCTCCGAAAAGAGAACATAATGATCCCAAAGGAATACATGAAGGAACCCCAGAAAGGAGGTTCCGTCAATTTTATTTCAACGGATCTCATTGTTCCGATAAACCCGTACACGATCGATGATGGATGGAGTACCGTCTGGACAAAGTCATCAAAGAAAATTTTGGATCACATCCAAACCACTTCGGTACACGCTCCAACTCAAAGTTTGAAACCTGTCGAGCCGGCACTATCACTTGCGATTGAAGAACCGCCCCAGAAGGAGGAGAAGTTCGTGGAAGAAAAGAAGCCCGAGGCTCCGAAGGGTAGACTAGGGGCTGCTTATCCTACGATGGTTATTTCTGATTCGGGGGAGAAATCCCTCGAACTCCTGACTCTGTATGATTATCTGCTCGCCCCGGGGGGATCTTATAATGATAAGGGTTATAGCGTTGGCTACGTTTTGACTGTTTCTAACGATTACGTAACTAGCGACAACCGACTTAATCCGGATCTCGATTCCAATACAAATAATGATTCTCAAATCATACAAGACCTCGACGACCATGAAGAAGAAGATGTTCACAAAGGAGTCTACGAAAGCTTGACAAGCAATAAGTCCATTTGTGAATTCTGAGGAGCTCCGATCACGATAGAATTAGAACTGTCAGACACCGAAGCAACTTCAGAAGAGCCAGTTGCTCCGATTCAAAAGGAAACACCAAATTCAGAAGAAATAACTGAAGTAAATTTAAGAAGTGGAAAAGTTCTACCCCCGAGAATGGGTCCAAAAGATAAAGGAAAGCATGTGGTTGTTCAGGAAGAGCCAACCCCAGCAGAGGAACTGCCCATTCGGGAAGAAACCGAGGAACATGGTAATAAAGTAGAATACAACGTGCTAGCCCATCTTAGGAAATTACCAGCCAAACTAAATATATATGATGCTCTGATCCTATCAAAGGAGATGAGGGAGGCTCTGATCAAGGGTTTACTTGATCCAGAGATTTGTTTAGCCCAAATGGTCGGTAATTCCTTCGACGAGGTTTGCTCGTTAAGAGAACAGCGAGGTGTTACCTTCACGGACAATGATACTATTGCGGGAACAACAGATCACAACTGACCGTTATACATTTCAGTCACTATTGGAAAGTTTACGCTCTCCAAAGTGTTGGTTGATCCGGGAGCATTAATCAACATAATGAATCTTCGGATGCTAGCATATTTGGAAATTGATGCTCGCGAGCTTGAAGCAGATAAGATGCTATTAAAAGGCTTCAATCAAAATGGAGAAAAAGCTCTTGGATCGATAGCACTACTGTCGGCATATTTTTAGGTTGTGTTTTATTTTGAAGAGAGGTCGCCTACCGTAAATCGTTGGCGAATTTTTAATTTAATTAAAATAAATAATTCGGAAAGTAGTATTTGATTTTGAAAATAATTTTAAATTTGAAGGTTTTAAGATATGAGATTAAACCGATCTCACGTCCCAAATAGTTTATATAAACGAGCACCGCACCATGAACTCGTGTATCTATCCCTAAGGATAGACACAACGCTTGACGATGGGGCTCGATTAAATAAACTAGAAGATTTGTGACACCCGTTTGGTCTGCGAACCAATTTTATAAGCCGAACAAAATTCCCCAGTTTAATATGAAAACATTAAACGGGGTTTATATTACACAGGTTCTTCAAAATTCCCTATAAGGGCAAGCCCCTTCACCGGACCGGAGCCACCTGGAGGCGGTCCTAAGGCCAAAGAGTCCTATAGGAACTCATCCTTTAAACTTCCACATTTGATTTCGACCCTCTAGGTGATTAGGGGTCTACGATCAAGTTTGTGGAGTTTGCGGGGAGTTAAGAAGTGGTTTGAATTTCTAAAAGGTGGGTCCCGATTCTAGTCCTCTAAGATAGTCGAAAGGAAAAGCCTAAGGCTAGATCCTAAGTGCTAAAGAGAAGAAGAGAAGACCTCATCGAAAATGAGGTCAACAAATGGACCTCGATAGGTGTGGTGAGTGACGGAGCACACCACGCGTATTGGTGTTGACCGAAGCGATCAACAAAACCAACACAAACATCCAAGTGACAAACTTAGGATGAAATAGAGGAGTTTTGCTTTGGGGAGTAGCAAGTATATCTCTGAAACTGGAGATTCCTGAACTCTCGCTGGGGAAAGGAAAAGGAGGTAAACTCCAAATCACATGACCTGGGGGAATTTCGATTTAGATTTTATTTTGTTTCAATTTAAGTTTTGATGTGTGAGTTTAGATTTCAATTTGGAGTTTCAATTTAGATTGGAGTTTGTCAAAATTAATTTGAAGGATTTGATTTGAAATGATAATTGGAATTCTGAGGTTTTAGATGTAACATCTTCAACCTCGAAAGAAAATTGGATTGATTAGATTGAATCGTTGCAATGACGAGAGATCTCAGAGCAATGCGGTATTGGATGTAAAATCCTTAACCTCAAGAGTTTGATTTTGATGTATTTCGGTGCTAATAGGAAAAGAATCCTAAAGCAGTGCAGTCTTGGATGTAAAATCCTCGACCTAAAAGGTTGAATTTGATGTATTTCAGTGCAATAGGGAAGAATCCTAAAGCAGTGCAGTCTTGGATGTAAAATCCTCGGCCCAAAAGTTTGAATTCTATGTATTTCAGTGCAATAGGAAAAGAATCCTAAAGCAGTGCAGTCTTGGATGTAAAATCCTCGACCCAAAAGTTTGAATTTGATGTATTTCAGTGCAATAGGAAAAGAATCCTAAAGCGATGCGGTCTTGGATGTAAAATCCTCGACCCAAAAAGGTTGAATTTGATGTACTTCGGTCAATAGGAAAGAATCCTAAAGCGAGTGCGGTCTTGGATGTAAAATCCTCGACCCAAAAGTTTGAATTTGATGTATTTCAGTGCAATAGGAAAAGAATCCTAAAGGAGTGCAGTCTTGGATATAAAATCCTCGACCCAAAAAGGTTGAATTTGATGTACTTCAGTGCAATAGGGAAGAATCCTAAAGCAGTGCAGTCTTGGATGTAAAATCCTCGACCCAAAAGTTTGAATTTGATGTATTTCAGTGTAATAGGAAAGAATCCTAAAGCGAGTGCGATCTTGGATATAAAATCCTCGACCCAAAAGTTTGAATTTGATGTATTTCGGTGCGATAGGAAAAGAATCCTAAAGCGAGTGCGAGTCTTGGATGTAAAATCCTCGACCCAAAAGTTTGAATTTGATGTATTTCAGGTGCAATAGGAAAGAATCCTAAAGCATTGCGATCTTGGATATAAAATCCTCGACCCAAAAGTTTGAATTTGATGTATTTCGGTGCAATAGGAAAAGAATCCTAAAGCGGTGCGGTCTTGGATGTAAAATCCTCGACCCAAAAGTTTGAATTTGATGTATTTCGGTGCGATAGGAAAGAATCCTAAAGCGAGTGCGATCTTGGATGTAAAATCCTCGACCCAAAAGTTTGAATTTGATGTATTTCGGTGCGATAGGAAAGAATCCTAAAGCGATGCGAGTCTTGGATATAAAATCCTCGACCCAAAAGTTTGAATTTGATGTATTTCAATGCAATAGAAAAAGAATCCTAAAGTTGTGCGGTCTTGGATGTAAAATCCTCGACCCAAAAGTTTGAATTTGATGTATTTCGAAGTGCAATAGGAAAGAATCCTAAGCGATGCGGTCTTGGATATAAAATCCTCGACCCAAAAGTTTGAATTTGATGTATTTCGGTGCAATAGGAAAAGAATCCTAAAGCGATGCGGTCTTGGATGTAAAATCCTCGACCCAAAAGTTTGAATTTGATGTATTTCGGTGCAATAGGAAAGAATCCTAAAGCGAGTGCAGTCTTGGATGTAAAATCCTCGACCCAAAAGTTTGAATTTGATGTATTTCAGTGCAATAGGAAAGAATCCTAAAGCGAGTGCGATCTTGGATATAAAATCCTCGACCCAAAAGTTTGAATTTGATGTATTTCGGTGCAATAGAAAAAGAATCCTAAAGCAGTGCAGTCTTGGATATAAAATCCTCGACCCAAAAGTTTGAATTTGATGTACTTCAGTGCAATAGGAAAGAATCCTAAAGCAGTGCAGTCTTGGATGTAAAATCCTCGACCCAAAAGTTTGATTTTGATGTATATTTAATTCGAGATCTGGAAGAAATTGAATTTGAATTTGATTGAGACTGGATTTGGAATCTGGAAAGATTGAATTTGGAAATTTGATTTGAAATTTGGAAGATCAAATTTGAAACTTGATCGGGAGTGGATTTGGAATTTGATTGAGAATTTGATTTGTGATTTGAAAAGATTGAAATTTGATTCGGAATTTGGAAAGATTGAATTTGAAATTTGATTTGAAATTTGGAAAGATGGAATTTGAGATTTGTGTTGATTTCGTTTATCTTTTAATGGTTCAAATTTTATTTTATCGTTTATTTAATGTTCATGTGAATTTGGTGTTTGTCATTTTTTAAGATTTTTTTTTTTTTTTAGGAAAGTTTTCTTTTATTCTTCTTTCTTTATTTCTTTTATGTTCTTTGTTCGAAGTTCATTTAACTTTAATGGCGTTTCCCAATCAATTTTCACAAAAGAGGTGAAGGCCAAAAACGTGACATGGTCACTTTCATTCCAATCATGTTGAAAATACATCATACAACTCGATGCTGGAATACATTTCATACAATCCATGTAGACTCGAAACGGATCGTGTATGATCTTTGTTGGTCCATCAAAAGAAGCATTTGTCAAAAAATCCATGTACTGAATAGTGGGGTACATGGTTAATAACATCACCTTCCAAGCCATCCTTGGCAAGGATGCCAGTCGGATGTACGTTGGAGGTGTGATATTTCCCATGTAACTCGCGGCTCGTAAGGCCGGAGGTTCTCTAGCTCCGGGTCCGGTTGGAAATGGTAAGGTATCTTGCTCGTCGTCCATTCTCCGGAAAGTAGGCGAGATCCGCTCCACCGGCACTCCCGGTATGCAATGCTTAGCGATATCCGCTCTCGTTGCCCTTCGGTATCATGACGGAACCCACCGGTAAAGGTATC
Source organism: Papilionanthe hookeriana x Papilionanthe teres (assembly GCA_022702705.1). NCBI lineage: Eukaryota > Viridiplantae > Streptophyta > Magnoliopsida > Asparagales > Orchidaceae > Papilionanthe > Papilionanthe hookeriana x Papilionanthe teres. The sequence continues at coordinate 28,916,867 of CM040426.1, forward strand.
TTTATCGGCCCTCGGAACTCACCCGGCCTGCTATCCGGAGATCGGATCCGAACATGATGTCACACTCGTTCAAGAAAGAGACCGTGCAAAAGGTCCGACGAAGTCGTGGTGATCTATATGTGGGGGTATGCGATCGCCTGTTTGTAGATGTTGATAATGCGGTATTGGGTATGCAATCCGCTGGCGGTACCCTCCATGTTATCAATCTTTTTACCATTCTCCCGATGACTAATGGCATCGGATCTACTTGCCCATGACGGAGTATCCCGGTGGGTTTCCCTTTCGTCTTCGACGAAAGTTGTAGCAGACATCCGCATTGTATTGTGATTCTTCCTTTCCCTGGCATCCATCTCCGGGGTTCCGAGTATGTGTTTTCCCTCAGGCGGCCTGCTCGGCCCATTCTCTTCAAATCCCGGATACAATCCACGATTTGCTGTTGTTCATACTCCGAGAATACGTCGGTATGTAGCTCGAGGCCCTCTAGTATGTTAATCCTTCTTCCATTAATTCTCTCGAAGTATTCAAAAGTTTTCTTTTCAACATTCTGCATTCTCTCCAGCTCGTATTCCGGAATAATCTGCAGATGGCGAGGCCTTGTGACATATTGTGGGATATATGGTTCAATCCCTTTACGTTCCCCTACATACCTCGGCTCCTCGGGGATGATGCACTGTCGGGACATCCCCGGGGTTGCTTCGCAACAAGGTCATGCATTATTGGTGGTTCTATCCGGTGGCGTGGTAGCCTTTTTCTTCCGATCTTCCGGAGATTTCCCCGGTTCTTTACGTTATCCTAGGAGCTGGCCTCCTTTCTTCGAGTTCTCGGTGAACCGGTGTCCTTGAAATGTGTGTGCTTGCATTAGCAATTGTCTCGTCGCGCTGGTCCGCGGCTAGTTTTGTTAACATCTTACGGATACGGCGATTCTTATTTCTTCGTTGCGTGGGCGTGAGAGTAGCTCTCCGCACTTCTTGAATCTCTGTGGGCGCGGCGGCGACAAGCTCGCCCTCTGTCGTAGCAACTACGGACTTCATTTTCTTATCTTCTTCGGTGTTTGCTTTTCTTTTCTTGTTGTTGGATTGGTGGCTTGGGCCACCCACTTTCATCACTCGTCTGCCCGGGTAGTTCTTCTCGGTTAGCCGGGACCCGGTCACTTTCCTCGTACTTGTAGGCCTGCCGGTGCGAAATCCGAGTCAATCTCGATTATCGCTCCATCTTTCACCCTCTTTTCATCGAGTGCAAGGCTTACGCCATTCTTAAAGTTCGGGACCAACCGCCGGTTCGACATTTCCCTGTGAAAAGACAAGGAAAAGGATCGAGGGCTGTACTAAGAACAAGAACATTAAGAAAATGTTTATTAAAGACATTTTTTATATATTTTTTTATTTTCAAATTTAACAGGAATGAAGTAGGATAAGATCAGGGAATAGATTTTGATTTGAAAAAGCAAACAAGGAAAACGTATTATCATGACTTTATTTATTTTAACACATTTTATTATTTTTGGATTCGGACCCAATCATAAGTAATTACTTTGCCCGTGTTTCTTAGGGATGAAGGATTCATTCCTTTGAAACATCAGGTAGCGTAATACTTTTTCAAGTATCGTCCGTTGATCGGAAGCATATGTCGTTCTCCCGGCAATTCACTAGGCCGGTAGGAACCTCCCGAGTATACTTGCTCGACCACAAATGGTCCTTCCCAGTGGGTTCGAATTTTCCTCCTATCTTGCGGTGTGCAAGAATAGGTCTCTTGAGAACGAGAACTAAGTCACCAACTTTGAAGGTTCTTGGGCGGACCCGGTTGTCATGGGCTTGAACCATCTTAGCTTGGTATAGTTCTAAATGCATTGCGACTGCAAGTCTTTTCCCTTCCAAGCTTTCTAATTCTTCGAGTCGTAATCCGGCGTTTTCTTCGTCGTGATCTTGTTTGCAACTGCAATTACGAGTGAAGGAAGGCCGAACCTCTAAAGGTAACATCGCCTCGGACCCATACACTAGAGGGTAAGGTGTAGTTTGAGTAGGAGTTCGAAGGTTGTCCTGTAGGCCCATAAGGCTTCTAACAATTTCTCGTGCCAATTTCTCTTATTATCGTCCAAGGTTTTCTTTAAGATTTGAACGAGAGTTTTATTAAAAGCCTCAGCGAGACCGTTTGCTCTTGGGTAGTAAATTGTTGAGTATCGCCAGTCGATTCCGTGTCTCCCGACAAAATTGTTGATTTGTGTGCTTCGAATGCCGATCCATTATACGAGATGATCTGCGTGGCACTCCGAAACGGTAGACAACTTGGTTCTTGAAAAGCGCAGCACGTGGTGTGCTTTCACTTCTCTAAGTGGAGCCGCCTCCGCCCACTTGGAAAAGTAATGCAGTAGCCGCAAGAATGAAACGATGTCCTTTTGAAGATGGTGGTTTTATCGGACCCACTATATCCGTAGCCCCAACATTCGAATGGCCGGGACGCAATTGTCGGGTGCGGCACATTTGGAGGTTGGTGTAGAACCACTCCGTGCACTTGGCATTGGTGACGGCTCTTGGCGATTTTCATGCGGTCGGTCATCATTGAGGGCCGATAGTACCCTAGTCTTTTAATTTTCATTTTCATCTTCCGACCCGTCGGTGAGCGCCACGGAGTCCTGAATGCACCTCTTTAACAATTTGACGGGCCTCGGACCCGCTTAGGCACCTTAGCCACATTTGATCAAAAGACCTTACGTATAATGTGTTGTTTATTAATGCGTAGGACGAGTTCTTTTCTTGATCCGATGGGCTAGCGACCTATCGTCCGGTAGCTTTCCTGTTTGCGAGTAGTGTCATCAATGGTTGTCGCCGATCTTCTGTGTTTTTACGTCACTGCTGCATATTGCTTCTTTTTCTTTTTCGATTTGTGTATTGTGTCATGTCGAGCTGTGATAGGACTCGACGTCCGTGAACCGACACTTCCACTGATTCATCTTGCAAACGAGGAGAATTCTTTTGCGAGACGGGCTAAAGCATCTGCTAAAGCATTCTCTTTCGGGAATTTTGTAGATTGTCACATTTGGAATGCGTTCAACAATTTGTATGGCATCTTGGAAGTATTGTTCGAGTCTTGGTTTAAAAATTCTGTATTGTCTGGCGATCTGCTGAATGATTAACTGTGAATCCTCGTAGATGTTGATGTCCGTTATCCCCATTTGAATGGTTAATTCCAGTCCCGTTATGAGGGCTTCGTATTCTGCTTCGTTGTTTGTACACGGTTCTGTCAAGTGGTAGGAGTATCTTAACATCCCCCGCTCGGCGTTATAAAGATTAGCCCGATTCTGCCTTCACAGGCACTATCACTTGCGATTCTTCGTTTTTGTGTCGTTGAAGATGCTCCGTCGAAATATAATTCCCAACGTCGATCATCGGGGCCTTCTAGGTTCATTATTTGTTCATCCGGCAAATCATCATTGAGAGGAGATTCTGCCAGCGAAGGGTGCGTTGCGAGGAAGTACGTTAAGACTTGTCCCTTTACGGCACGCGAGAGACACGAAAGTTATATCGAATTGCAATAATATCATTGACCATCCGGCAAGTCCGCCGGAAAGTGTTGGGCGAGTCATCAAGTATTGCAATGGATTAAACTTCGAGATCGAGTTAACCTTATGAGAAAGCATGTAGTGCTTGAGCTTTTGAGCGGCGAAGATCAAGGCCAAACAATGCTTTTCAATTGCGGGATACCTTACTTCCGTCGGAAGTAAACGACGGCTTAAGTAGTAAAGAGCATTTTCTTTACCCTCATCATTGACACAGGCTAACGAGGCTCCGAGAGAGTCGTCTAAAGCCGCGGTGTAAAGTATCGGCGGTCTACTCGAGGCCAGGGCTGCTAAGACGGGAGGTGTCATTAAATATTGTTTAATGTCTTCGAAGGCCTTACGGCATTTCTCTTCCCAAAAAAATTTGGCGTCCTTTTTAACTAGTGCCGAGAAAGGCTGACACCTACTCGACGGGTTTGAGATAAAGCGTCGAAGATATGCCGGCTTCCCTTGAAAAGATCGTAGTTATTTTAAGGTTTTGGGAGGCGACATTTCTAAGATAGCTTTAATCTTCTCCGGTCGATTTCAATTCCACGATGTCGGACGATGAATCCTAAGAATTTCCGGAGGTGATGCCGAAGGCGCATTTTAGGGATTCATCTTATGGTTAAATTGTCTTAATCGTTCGAAAACAATTCTCAAATCATACAGGTGGTTTTCCTTTACTTTGCTTTTGATGACCACATCGTCCACGTAGCATTCGACTTGGTTGTGGATGAGATCTTCAAAAATTCTTGTCATTGCTCTTTGGTAGGTTGCTCCTGCGTTCTTCAGTCCGAATGTCATTACTGTGTAGCAAAATACTCCGATCGGCGTTCTGAATGCTGTAAGCTTTTCTTCTTCTGGAGCCATTTTTATCTGGTTGTATACTGAAGATCCATCCATGAACGAGAATATTTCATGTGTTGAAGCAATATCAATCATTAATTCGGGGATCGGTAGAGGAATTCATCCTTCGGACATGCCTTGTTTAAATCTCCGAAGTCTACACAAATTCCGATTTGACCATTCTTCTTTCGATCGGCACTACATTGGCTAGCCAAGTCGGGTATTGTTCTTCACGAACAAATTTAGCGTCTATTAGCTTTTTAACTTGGCTATGACTTGTTGTTCGATTTCTAGACGCATTCTTCACGGGACCTTGTCGACTGGAACGCAGTAGGATCCACTCCTAGCTTATGGTACTGCAACCTCTGGAGCTAATCCTCGCATCTCATCGTAGTTCCAAGCAAAACAGTCTTTAAATTCCATTAATAATTTGATTATTTCTTCGGAGTCTTCTTTGTTGAGTAAGGAGCTAACAAAGGTAGGTATAGGCTCTTCGCTAGTACCTAAGTTAACTTCCATTAACTAATCTATTGTAGATTTGATTTCTTCTTCGAATTCTGGTGGAGCGTCTCCAATTTGTAAATCTTCGAGTTCGTCTGTAGTTTCCATGCAGTTTTCATTGGACTTGCAAGTGACAACCAAGCAAAATTCAGTATCGTCAGCCGACCCTACTCGTGCCGAATCCGAGTCCATGCTTTGAATTGGGAGGACGACCGGAGTTATTCCATAATTTTTCAAAATGTTGTGATTGGCCTTTTGTCCATTGTCGAGGTAAGAAACCACGCAGAATTAAATTTTGAACACAGGGAGAGTACCACTCAAAAGGTAATTCCATTAATTCTGATGAAGTGACATCTTCGAATTGTACATTATTTTCAGTTTTGGAGGAAGAAGCACCACGGTAGAATTTGATTGGCCTTGCACCGTCTTTACGTACCTCTTTGACCACCATACCCTCGATCTTATTAGAATGGATCGGGGTTAGGGTCATAGTATGTACGTAGTGGTTAATCTTCTCGTACATTGATTTGTATTCTTCGTTCTTTTCATCTTCGAGGGAGATCTTGAATTACGGCTTCTTTCGACTTATTGTTGCTGCTTCTTGCTTGATTTCCTTTTCTTCTTCAGAACTATCATTCCAATCAACATTGATGGTCTGGTTTCCTCGTCCAATCGTCCTAACGTCTCTACCACGACCTCGTCCCCGACCTCGACCTCGGATGCGAGTTGTGGAGAAACCTTCACCATCTCGCCGCAAGGGAGTGGTGAGTGATCGTGGACTAGAACCTCGAGTTCTTCGTTGTCCCGAACTTTCTTTGCTTCATTTGTTATGGTATCTCTGGAGAAGATTGTTTTCTTTGGCGGTGCATAATAAGTTGCGTCTTCATGGATTCCAATCTCATGTACGGAGAATGGTTGCAAGTCACCTTTGATGCACCTGTTCCCCTCCATCGTAGTATTTGATGCAACGATGCGAGATGATGGTACCATCCTGTTTTCATGTATCCATGGTCGGCCCGAGCAGAGCGTTGAACGATGTTTCGAATCGATTATGTGGAATTTTGCGGTTGTCTTTGCTAAGTCACCGGTCTTCATCGATAGCGTTATTGACCCGAGGGCTCTTTCTCCTTTACGGTTGAATCCTCTTAATAACATTTTGTACGCTCGAGCTCGCGAGCATCAATTTCCAAGTATGCTTAGTGTTCGAAGACTCATTATATTGATTGATGCTCCTGGATCCACCAATACTGCGGAGAGCGTAAACTTCCCGATTGTAACCGAAATGTACAACGGTCGGTTGTGATCTGTCGTCCCAAGTAGTAGGTCATTGTCCAGTGAAGGTAACGCCTCGTCTGTTCCTTTAACAAGCAAACCTCATCTAAGGAATCTCCGGCCATTTGAGCTAAGCAAATTTCTGGATCAAGTAAGGCTTTGATCAGAGCTTCTCTCATCTCCTTTGATAAGATGAGAGCATCGTAAATGCTCAGTTTGGCCGGTAGTTTCCTAAGATGGGCTAGCACGTTGTAGTCCACTTTGTTCTCATGCGTCTCGGCTTCTTCTCGAACGGGTATTTCTTCTGTTGGGGTTGGTTCTTCTTGAACAACCACCTGCTTTCCTTTGTCTTTTGGACCCATTCTTGGAGGTAGAACTTTTCCACTTCTTAAGTTGACTTCTGTAATTTCTTCTGAATCTAGTGTTGAGTTCGCCGGTGCCTTTTCCTGAATCGGAATGACAGGCTCTTCCGGATTATCTTCAAAATTTGAAGGCTCTAACTCTATCGTAACTGGAGCTCCTCGAAACTCACAGATAGATCTGTTGCTTGTTGAACTCTCGTAGCCTCCTTGATGGATATCTTCTTCGTTATTTTGATTGTCGAGATAGTGTATGATTTGAGAATTGTCGTTGGTATCGAAATCGATGTCCGGGTTGTCGCTAGTTACGTAATCGTTAGAAAAAGTCAAAACGTAGCCAACGCCATCACCTTTATCATTATATGATCCCACCGAAGTGAGCAGATAATCATACAAAATCAGAGGTTCGAGGGATTTCTCTCCCGAATCGGAAAAACTATCCTAGGATAAGCGGCCCCTAGTCCAGCCTTAGGAGTCTCGGTCCCCTCTTCTTCGTCGATCTTCTTCTTTTCTTCGATCGTCTCTCGTCGAGGTGGCTCTTCTATCGCAAGTGATAGTACCGGCTTAACGGGTCTCGAACTCCGAATTGAAGCTCGCACCGAGGCGGATCGGATGTTGTCTAAAATCTTCTTTGAAGACCTCGTCCGAGCGGTAGTCCATCCATCGTCGGTTGCATAGGGATCTATCGGAATGACGGGATCGGTTGAGATAACATTGACGGAACCTCCTTTACGGGGTTCCTTCATGTACTCCTTCGGGATTGTTATATTTCCTTTCCGAAGGTTGTCGTTGAGCCAACTTTTAAAGGTAATGCAATCTTCTATCTTGTGCCCAAGCATCCGGTGGTAGGGGCAAAAGTTGGGATCACCTTTCTTGTTGACTTCCTCCGGTCTTTTAGGTTACAGCAGTGGAAATCTGAGTCTTCATTAGGCTACGGAACATCTTCGATCTTGCTTCATTTTTGAACGGATATTCTCCGCTCGAAGCTCCCTCGATGTACGTTGCGGACGGGACGGTTGTTCATACTTGCGGAGACGACCGATAGTCGTGGACCGGGGTTGCTTGTAATCTCGTTGTGGTTCTTCGCGGCCGTTCAGATGGTATTTGCATCGGTTGCTTGCCTTTATCAATCTGCTGCAATGATCCCGGATTTCTTTTCGAAGGTCTTCACCGGCTTCTGCTTGTCCGTCTTATCGGCAAAACTTAATTGCTTCGCCTCTTCTTGCAAGCTTCCGGCCTTGCTTAACAACTTCTCAAAAGTCTTAATAGTGAATCCTTTGAGGAGAAGTCGCTATCGAGCCGTGAATGCTTTTAAGCAAGATGCCGACTGCATGTTGTTCTTGCAGTTGTGGTTCACACTTCATGCTTAAGTTTCTCCATCGAAGTATGTAATCCACCAAAGTTTCATTCGGCCTTTGTTTCTCTACCACTAAATCACCTATAGTGATGTGGTGCTGAGCTCCGACAAATTGCTTGATGAAGAGGCTCTCTAGCTCTGAGAATGTCTTCACCGAGCCATTGGGTAATTACGCATACCGGTCGAAGGCGATTCTGACGTACTGGCGACGAACTGTCGGAAGAGTAATGCATCGCTCCCGCCGGCATTGCAACAACTGGCACGAAAGTGTGCAACAAGCTGTCGGGGGTTCCCGGTTCCGTCGAATGTCTTGAACATAGGTGGTACGAAGCCTTTTGGGTATTGGACAGCGTCGAATTCTTCTGGGTAAGGTCTACCCGTCCGAATGGATGTCCCGTTCTTCGATTGTGCTAAGGCTTCTCGCACTTCGTTGTTCTACCAAGTTCTTGATATCCTTTTCAGGGATCATACTTTGTGTCGTATCATTTTTCAGCTGGTCATCCCCATTGACGGATGTAATCTCCTTTCCTCCTTCTACAATGTGAATGACCTCTGGGGGTGTCTCACTATGTGGTTGTACTTGACTCTGGAGAGTGGCCAGAGCTACGGCCATCTCTTCCATCCTTTTCGCCATTTGAGCGATCGTGTCGTCTTTTTCCCGAAGTCGTCTTCTCATCGGTTCCGGCTCCTCTCTTCTGCGGCTGCGGGAGCACCTTGTGAAGCCGATGAAGCTCGTGTCTCGACCATATTGATTTCTGCATATTCGTCATCCATGAACTCCGATGAATCGATCTCATCTCCGAACTTTTCTTCTCTTTCTTTTGCCAACCGTCGGATGTCGGTTCTCAACTTTTCCATGGCATCTTCTAGCGGAGCTCTCTGTGTGTCTTTGCGGTTGTCATGAGATAGCTGCCGGGTCCCTTTTTCACGAGTCCCCTTTATCGCAGTAGTGCTTTCTTCAGATTCCGGAGCTTCGGCGAGACTTTCTTTTTCGAGTCGCTTGTTTCGATCTCAGTCGCCCAGGTAGTGGGACGCCACACCATCCTTCTAGCGACGAAGGTGCTAGGACCGGATGGTGCAGTCGGCCAAATGCTTGGAAGGTGTTTTCCTCCCTAATCCGTAATCCACGAGACTACGACGGGCGGGCTAGCCTTCATTCTCTTGCTTGGCTTTTTCGTCATGACGGCGGGCTCTACTCGGGGCCCAAGACGGGATTTGGCCGGCACCCGCCGTATCCTTCGTAGAATTTCCGATACGGGGCGAGTTTTCCTTCCTTGCTAACTTTTCTACCAAAGTTTGCGGTCGAGCAAACCGGCGTAGTTCTAGTTCTTTTCTTGCGGCTATCGTTGTAGTATGCGGGCCGAGGTAATGTAGCAGCAATCTTGCGAACATCCTCCTCATCCTCTGCGGCGGAGAGGGGATGGAACCTGCTTCCTCCCAAGAGTGGTATGTAGTCAGGCAGTGGTGTATTTTCTGGTAGCGGTTTATATTCGGCGGCTACGGAATTTCCTCCGGGAAAGCAATCTCGGCGGCTACGGCTTCTGCGGCGATCCTTCTACTTCGTTTCTTCTTTGGGTCTTTGTCGGCGACGGAATCTTTGAACCTGGACCCGATTTTGAAAACGAAGGTCTTACGAGAAGATCTATACCCTCCACGGTAACGGGTTTACCATAATTACGGATTTCTTTCCGCTTTGATTTGGCGAAGTCGGGGTAGGTGCAAAAACAACTAGACCGAGTGGGGGTAGTAAGAACGGTCCTCCTGCGGACGGCGGTACTCCTCCTAGTCGGGACCCTTTGCGGGGAGGAAACTCTTGGGTCGACCTAAGGTTGAACTCGAGCGAGTGGCTCCTCGGCTTCGGATACCTTGTTCGTCGGTGCAAAGAGGGAGACGTCGGTGACCTTGACGTTTGTGTTTTCAAATCGTCTGTCCAAATCGGATGATCCCATTGTCGGGCGGCTCATCCTTATAGACGGCGAAGTCCGAGTCCGTTGGTGAAGGAGAAAATCGGTTTCGGGGCTTCCATTTCGCGGGGTAGATTCGGTTGTCGAGTCCCAAGTTATGCTTCTTTTCTTTAGGACGAAAAGAAAGGAATTGAAAAGAGTCCGAACTCGTTTTTTTTTTTTTGTTCATGTATTTATAAGAGGGAATCATTTGTTAAAAGGAATCACTTATTAGAGGGTTTGTTTATTTAGAACGGAATGTTCAAAAGTGTAGAGAAGGTAAGGAATCTGATTCAGAGTTGGAAACGAAAAGAAAGTCTTAAGCAAGACTTCTCGACTCGAAGGATCATTCCTAAGCCGACACCTATTGGGGTCCACCCCACCTCGAAAATGAGGTAAAAGGATCTCGGAACCTCTCTGTTTAGGGGTGTCTAAACAGGTGGCTCCTAAATCCGGGAGAATGTTGGCTATATTTGTTCGAGGTAGAAATCAACATAGTATTCCAACGGAAAGAAGGGTAGTTTGATCCACTAAGGACATGGATACACTTCCGATTTTTGAAAACGGAATTATCCGATTATAATGGAGAGAGGAATTTTCCCCAGTGGAGTCGCCGAAATCGTCGGCATATTTTTAGGTTGTGTTTTATTTTGAAGAGGGGTCGCCTAACGTAATCGTTGGCGAATTTTTAATTTAATTAAAATAAATAATTCGGAAAGTAGTATTTGATTTTGAAAATAATTTTAAATTTGAAGGTTTTAAGATATGAGATTAAACCGATCTCACGTCCCAAATAGTTTATATAAACGAGCACCGCACCACAAACCGTGTATCATCCCTAAGGATAGACACGCCGCTTGACGGTGGGGCTCGATTAAATAAACTAGAAGATTTGTGACACCCGTTTGGTCTGCGAACCAATTTTATAAGCCGACAAAATTCCCCTGTTTAATATGAAAACATTAAACAGGGTTTATATTACCTGGGTTCTTCAAAATTCCCTATAAGGGCAAGCCCCTTCACCAGACCAGGCCACCCAGGGCAGTCCTAAGGCCAAAGAGTCCTATAGGAACTCATCCTTTAAACTTCCACATTTGATTTCAACCCTCTAGGTGATTAGGGGTCTACAGTCAAGTTTGTGGAGTTTGCGAGGAGTTAAGAAGTGGTTTGAATTTCTAAAAGGTGGGTCCCAATTCTAGTCCTCTAAGATAGTTAAAGGAAAAGCCTAAGGCTAGATCCTAAGTGCTAAAGAGAAGAAGAGAAGACCACATCAAAAATGAGGTCAACAACTACTAATGAAGACCGGCGATTTAGCAAAGACAACCTCAAAATTCCACATAATTGATTCTGAGACATCGTTCAACGCTCTACTTGGTCGGTCGTGGATCCATGAAAACAGGATGGTACCGTTGTCTCTGCACCAGTGCATAAAGTATTACGATGGAGGGGAACAATGTATCAAAGGTGACTTGCAACCATTCTCCGTACACGAAATTGGAATTCATGAAGATGCAGCCTACTACGCACCCCCGAAAAAAACAATCTTTTTCAGAAATACCATACCAAATGAAGCAAAAGAAATTTGAGGCAATGAAGAACCTGAAGTTCTAGTCCAACAGTTACTCACCACTCCCTTACGGCGAGATGGTGAAGATTTCTCCAGAACTCGCACCCGAGGTCGAGGCCAGGGACAAGGAAGTGGAAGAAACGTTGGAACAGTTGGACAGAAGAAACTGGTCATCGATGTTGTTTGGGAGAATAGTTCCGAAGAAGAAGAAGAAATTGAGAAAGAAGCAGCGACAATAAGTCAAAAGAAACTACAGTACAAGATCTCTCTCGAAGATGAAAATAATGAAGAATATAAATCAATGTACGAGAAGATTAACCACTATGTGCATACTATGACCTTGACCCCGATCCATTCTAATAAGATCGAGGGTATGGTGGTCAAGGAAGTACATGGTGGTGGTACTAAACCAATCAAGTTTTACTGTGGTGCTTATTCTTCCAATACTGAAAAAGATGTATAATTTGAAGATGTTACTTCTTCCGAATTAATGGAATTACCATTTGAGTGGTATTCTCCCTGTGTTCAAAATTCAATTCAACGTGGTGTCTTACCTCGACAATGGACAAAAGGCCAATCACAACACTTTGAAAAATTATGGAATAATGTCGGTCGGCCTCCCAATTCAAAACATGGTCTCGGATTCGGCACAGTAGGATCAGTTGACGATACGGTATTTTGCTTGGTTGTCACTTGCGAACCTAATGAAGACTGCTTAGAAGCCTCAGAAGATCTTCCAATCGGTGACTGTCCACCAGAATTCGAAGAAGAAAACAAATCTACTATAGACGAGTTAATGGAAGTTAACTTAGGTACTAGCGAAGAACCTAGGCCTACCTTTGTTAGCTCCTTACTCAATAAAGAAGACTCTGAAAACATAATCAAGCTAGTAATGGAATTTAAGGACTGTTTTGCTTGGAGTTACGACGAAATGCCAAGATTAGCTCCAGAAGTTGCAGTTCACAAGTTAGGAGTAGATCCTACTTCCGTTCCAGTCAGACAAGCCCCCAAAAGAATGATTCTAGAAATTGAACAACAAGTAATAGCCGAAGTTAAGAAGCTAATAGACGCTAAATTTGTCCGTGAAGAACAATACCCTAGTTGGTTAGCCAACTTGGTACCAGTCAGGAAGAAGAATGGTCAGATCAGAATCTGCGTAAATTTCAGAGATTTAAATAAAGTATGTCCAAAGGATGAATTTCCACTACCAATCCCAGAACTGATGATCGACATTGCTTCGACTCATAAAATCTTCTCTTTCATGGATGGATCATCAGGATACAACCAGATAAAGATGGCACCAGAAGACGAAAAGCTCACGGCATTCAGAACGCCCATCAGAGTGTATTGCGACACAGTAATGCCATTTGGACTAAAGAACGCAGGAGCAACATACTAAAGAGCGATGACGAAGATTTTTGATTATCTCATTCACAACCAAGTCGAGTGCTACGTGGATGATGTGGTCATCAAAATCAAACTGAAGAAAGATCACCTGTATGATTTGAGAATTATTTTCGAGCGACTAAGACAATACAACCTTAAGATGAATCCCTTAAAATGCGCCTTCGGCGTCACCTCCGGAAAATTCTTTGGATTTGTTGTCTGACATCGCGGGATTGAAATTGATCCGGAGAAGATTAAAGCTATTTTAGAAATGCCTCCTCCCAAAACTTTGAAACAACTACGATCCTTTCAAGGGAAGTTGGCATATCTTCGACGCTTTATCTCGAACTTGTCAGGTAGGTGTCAGCCCTTCTCGGCATTAGTTAAAAAGGACGCCAAATTCATTTGAAATGAGAAATTCCAGCTGGCTTTCAAGGACGTTAAGCAATATTTAATGACACCTCCTGTCTTAGTAGCCCAGTCTCAGGTAGACTGTTGATACTTTATACCGCGGCTTTAGACGATTCCCTGGAGCCCCGCTAGCCCGGTCGATGATGAGGGAAAAGAAAATGCTCTATACTACCTAAGCCGTCGTCTAATTCCGACAGAAGTAAAGTATCCTCCGATTGAGAAGCATTGTTTGGCCCTGATCTTCGCCGCACAGAAGCTCAGGCATTACATGCTTTCTCATATAGTCAACCTTATTTCGAGAGTTAATCCGTTGCAATACTTGATGACCCGATCGAGCGCTTTACGGCGGACTTGCCGGGTGGTCGATGATACTATTACAATTTGACATAACTTTCGTTCCTCTTCGCGCCGTAAAGGGACAAGTCCTGCGGACTTCCTCGCGACACACCCTTCTACGGCGGATTCGCCTCTCGACGACGATTTGCCCGATGAGCGAGATAATGAGCCTAGAAGACCACCGATGATCGACGTTGGGAACTGTACTTCGACGGAGCGTCCTCGGCACGGAAGAACAAAGAATTGCAAACGATAGTGCCGTGTAAGGCGGAATCGGACTAATCTTTATAACGCCTGGAGCGGGGGATGTTAAAATACTCCTACCACTTAACAGAACCGTGTACAAACAACGAGGCAGAATACGAAGCCCTTATAACCGGATTAGAATTAACCATTCAGATGGGAATAACGGACATCAATATCTATGGAGATTCTCAGTTGATCATTCAACATGTCGTCTAACGTTTTGGGGTACCGTGCAGAATCATTTCAGGTAATGGGTCTGCATTCAAAAGTACAAAGATCAACAATTTTGTCAGAAGACACGGGATCGATTGGCGATACTCAACGATCTACTACCTAAGAGCAAACGGCTTGGCCGAGGCTTTTAATAAAACTCTCGTTCAAATTTTAAAGAAAACTTTGGATGACAACAAGAGAAATTGGCACGAGAAGTTGTTAGAAGCCTTATGGGCCTACAGGATGACTTTTAGGACTCCTACTCGATCTACGCCTTACGCTTTAGTGTATGGGTCCGAGGCCGTCTTGCCCTCGGAAGTTCGGCTTCCGTCACTCCGAATTGCAGTTGCGGAAAAGATCACTACAGAAGAAAATGCCGGACTATGACGTGGAAGAATTGGAAAGCTTGGAAGGGAAAAGACTTTCCGCATAGCGGAATTTGGAAGCCGTATCGAAGCCAAGATGATCCGGAGCCCATGATAAACTGGTCCGTCCCAGGACATTCAAAGTCGGTGACTTAGTTCTTGTTCTCAGAAGACCTATTCTTGCACATCGCAAGAAAGGTGATAAATTTGAACCAACATGGGAAGGGTCGTTCATGGTCGAAACAGTCTACTCAGGAGGTTCCTACCAGCTTGTGAATTGCCGTGGAGAACGACCCATGCTTCCAATCAATGGACGGTATTTAAAGAAGTATTACACAACTTGATGTTTCGAAGGGTGGCCTCTAAAATAGAATCTTATCCCTAGAAACACGGGTGAAGTAATCACTTTGTGACTGGGTCCGAACCCAAAACAAAATAAAATGGATGATAAAAAATTCTTTCATCAACGAAAATGTTAAAAAGAAAACATGGGAAATCATAATAATAAAATGTCAATCTTTCCTCTTAAATCCGTTCATTCCTGTTATTTCCTCATCTCTTCCTACTTCCTTTAAATTTAAAAAAAGTGAATAAGAATTCTTAAGTGTTTTTCTTATTGTTCTTGTTCTTAGTACAGCCCCTGATCCTTTCCTTATTTTTTCGCAGGGAAATGTCGAACGGGCGGTTGTTTCTAAACTTTAGAAATGGCGTGAGTATAGAACTTGATGAAAAGAGGGTGAGGGATGGAGCAGTGATAGAGATTAACTCAGACTTCACACCAGTCGGCTTACAATATGAAGAAAATGATTGGATCCCTATTGATCGAGAAGAACTTCATAGCTAGACAGTGATAAAAATGGGTGGCCTGAGCCACCAATCCAGCAACAAGAAAAGAAAAGCAAACGCCGATCATGCAACCAGAGAAGATAAGAAAGTTAAGTCCGTGGTTGCCACAGCAGAGGGTAGGCTTGTCAGCGCAGCGCCCGAGAAATTCAAGGGGCAAGGAGAGCTACTCTCACTGCTACCCAACGAAGAAATAAGAATCGTCGCATTCACAAAATGTTGAGCAAGTTAGCAGAAGATCAATACGAACAGACAATGGATACTGTTAGTGCAAATGCTCCAAGTAGACCGGTTCGTTTGGAACCAGAAAGAAGAAAGTCAATTCCAAGAAGGTCGGAACAGATAAAAGAAATACCAAGAAAAGCAGAAATAGAGTCGGTACCTCGATGTCGAGCATATGTATCTAATCCGAAGAGTCTTTTTGCGAAAGCAATCCCGGAGGATGTCCCTACGGAGACTATCCCCGAGGAGCCAAGACATGCAGAAGAACATGCTGGGGTTAAGCCATACATCCCGCAGCATGCTACTAGACACCGAGGACTTCAAATAATCCTGGAATACGAGCTGGAGAAAATGCAACTAGTTGAGAAGAAAACCTTTGAGTACTTTGAAAGAATTGGAAACAAGAGGGTCAACATCTTGGAAGGCCTCGAGCTACATACAGATGTTTTCTCAGATTATGAGCAACAACAAATTATAGATTGCATCCTTGAATTACAAAAAATGGGTCGAGTTGGCCGCCTGAGAGAAAAGACATATTCAGAACCCCTAAGATGGATGCTGGGAAAGGGAAGAGTTACAAGCCAATGCGGATGTTGCTACAATTTTGCCATAGACAGAAAAGGAAATTTACCAGGAATACTCCGTCGCAGTGAGGTGGATCCGATGCCAAGAATCATCAAGAGAATGGTGAAGAGGATGATAACATGGAGGGTACTGTCTGCAGATTGCATACCCAACAACTGCATTATCAACATCTACATGGAAGGAGACTACATACCTCTACATATAGACCATCATGACTTTGTTAGACATTTCTGCACGGTGTCATTCCTCAGCCAGTGCAACATCATGTTCGGATTTGACCTCCGGATTGTAGGCCCCGGTGAGTTTCGAGGGCCGGTGGAGATACCACTACCGGTAGGTTCCGTCCTGGTGTTAAAAGGAAACAGAGCAGACGTTGCGAAGCATTGCATTCCAGGAGTGCATATGGAGATGATCTCAGTTACTTTTAGAAGAATGGACGACAGAAAGATGCCTTACCACTTTCAGCCAGATCCAGAATTGGAGAGTCTCCGGCCCTACGAGTTGTGAGTTACACGGGAAATAGCACACCTCCAATGCACATCCATGCGGCACTTCTGCCAAGGGTGGCTTGGAAAGTGATGTTATTACCCATTTTTCTTACTATTCAGACATGGATTTTTTGACAGACACTTTTGGATGGATCGACAAGAAGTTTATACAGTCCGTTTGGATTTACATAGATTGTATGAGACAATAAAATTTTGAGGAAAACGTCATCATGACTAGATCAAGTTGTATGATGTACTTTCAACAAATTGGAATGAAAATGACTACGTCATATTTTACCTTCACCTCTTTTTGTGCAAATTGACTGGGAAACGCCATTAGAGTTAAATGAACTTTGAACGAAGAACAGAAAAGAAAAGAAAATAAATGAGAATTTTTCTTAAAAAAAATTTGAATATTAAAATGAACTTCAAAATTCACATGAACACTAAATAAACAACAAAAAAATGGGATCGTTAAAGGACAAACAAAACGAATCTAAATCTCAAATTGAATTCCGATCTGAATCCTCTGATTCGAACCTTTCAATCCTTCTCTCAATCGAAATCTGCTTAAAACTCTTTTGAAATTTGAATATTTTCCTCGACTTATTACTAAGTCAAGTCTTTTCATCTTGGTACACTTACCAGCTCCTTTCAATTCTTTCTCTTCTATGTCTTAGAGGATCGACTAGTTCTATTGACACGGAGCCACGAACTTTGTTCGATTTGGTTCTGATGGCATGAGACTGGGTCCCTCTTCATACAGATAAATCTTCGAGGTTAGAGCCTAACTTCTAGTCCTCTTCAAATTCCGAGACTGGTACCTAAATTCCAGTTCTCATTTCGAGGTCAGTACCTAAAATCCGACTCTCTCATTCGAGATCGATACCTAAATTTTGATTCTCTTTCGAATTGATACCTAAATTTCAATTCTAAATTCCGAGACTGGTACCTAAAATCCAGCTCTCATTTCAAGGTCGGTACCTAAATTTCGACTCTCTTTTCGAGATCGATACCTAAATTTCGATTCTCTTTCGAATTGATACCTAAATTTCAATTCTAAATTCCGAGACTGGTACCTAAATTCCAGTTAGCTTCCTTCGAGGTCGGTACCTAAATTCGGACTCTCATTCGAGATTGATACCTAAATTTTGATTCTCTTTCGAATTGATACCTAAATTTCAATTCTAAATTCCGAGACTGGTACCTAAATTCCAGTTCTCTTCCTTCGAGGTTGGTACCTAAATTCCGACTCTCATTCGAGATCGATACCTAAATTTTGATTCTCTTTCGAATTGATACCTAAATTTCAATTCAAAATTCCGAGACTGGTACCTAAATTCCACTTCTCATTTCGAGGTAGGTACCTAAATTCCGACTCTCTTTTCGAGATCGATACCTAAATTTCGATTCTCTTTCGAATTGATACCTAAATTTCAATTCTAAATTCCCGAGACTGGTACCTAAATTCCAGTTCTCATTTTGAGGTCGGTACCTAAATTCTGATTCTCATTCGAGATCGATACCTAAATTTCGATTCTCTTTCAAATTGATACCTAAATTTCAATTCTAAATTTCCGAGACTGGTACCTAAATTCCAGTTCTCTTCCTTCGAGGTCGGTACCTAAATTTTGACTCTCATTCGAGATCGATACCTAAATTTCGATTCTCTTTCGAATTGATACCTAAATTTCAATTCGAAATTCCGAGACTGGTACCTAAATTCCAGTTCTCTTCCTTCGAGGTCGGTACCTAAATTTCGACTCTCATTCAAGATCGATACCTAAATTTCGATTCTCTTTCGAATTGATACCTAAATTTCAATTCTAAATTCCGAGGCTGGTACCTAAATTCCAATTGTCTTCCTTCGAGATCGATACCTAAATTTGGATTCTCTTTCGAATTGATACCTAAAATTCAATTCTAAATTCCCGAGACTGGTACCTAAATTCCAGTTCTCATTTCGATGTCGGTACCTAAATTTCGACTCTCTTTTTGAGATCGATACCTAAATTTCGATTCTCTTTTGAATTGATACCTAAATTTCAATTCTAAATTCCCGAGACTGGTACCTAAATTCCAGTTCTCATTTCGATGTCGGTACCTAAATTCCGACTCTCTTTTCGAGATCGATACCTAAATTTCGATTCTCTTTTGAATTGATACCTAAATTTCAATTCTAAATTCCCGAGACTGGTACCTAAATTCCAGTTCTCTTCTTTCGAGGTCAGTACCTAAATTCTGACTCTCATTCGAGATCGATAGCTAAATTTCGATTCTCTTTTGAATTGATACCTAAATTTCAATTCTAAATTTCGAGACTGATACCTAAATTCCAGTTCTCTTCCTTCGAGGTCGGTACCTAAATTCTGACTCTCATCCGAGATCGATACTTAAATTTCGATTCTCTTTCAGGTTTGATACTTAAATTTTAAATCTCGCACTCTCGAGATCAGTACCTAAATTCTGATTCTCATCCTTTGTGAGGTCGGTACCTAAATTCTGACTCTCATTTCGAGATCAGTACCTAAATTTTGATTCTCATCCTTTTCAATTTATACTTAAACTCTAATTCGCACTCCGAGGCTGGTACCTAAATTCTAGTTCTCTTCACAATCCCAAGTTTGAGACCTAGGTTTCAATTCTCATTTCAAATCCAAATTTCAAATTCAAAATTTCCTTAAATCGATTTTAAATCAAACTTCAAATCAAAATCCAAACTCACACATTGAAACTTGAAATTTAAAAGTAAACTAAAATCTAAATCAAATTCCCCAGATCTGGTGATTTGGAGTTCACGTCCTTTTCCATTCCCGAGCGAGAGTTCAAGAATCTCCAGTCTTGGAAATATACCTGATACTCCCCAGCAGAAATTCTTCTACTTCGTCCTAAGTTTGTCACTTGGACATCTGTGTTGGTTTTGTTGATCTCTTCGGTCAACTCCAATACGTGCGGTGTGCTTGGTTAGAACACCACACCTATTGGGGGTCCATTTTTTGACCTCATTTTTGATGAGGTCTTTTGCTTCTCTCTTTAGTACTTAGGATCTAGCCTTAGGCTCTCCTTTGACTAATCTTAGAGGACTAGAAATGTAACCCACTATTTAGAAATTCAAATTACTTCTTAACTCCCTGCAAACCCCACAAGCTTGATTGTAGACCCCTAATCACCTAGAGGGTTGAAATGAAATGTGGAGGTTTAAAGGATGAGTTCCTATAGGACTTCTTGGCCTTAGGAATACCCTGGGTGGCCTGGTCCTGGTGAGGGTTGACTTGCACATACACTACACTCTCACACACATTCCAAGTCCTAAAACCACACTCTCACCCAACTTGACTTCCTGACTCATGTAGGTAATTCACATGGATGGTCCTTAACCCCTAAGCCCCTAGCTTAGAGGGTTAGGACAACATAGTGAATGCCTCAAATGAGTCCTCTCATGGCTCATATGGGCTTAATATGGCTTCATGGCTCAACCAAAGTAATTCCATTTTACTCAAATTTGATCAATCCTCATTTTTCCAAAATTTCAATTTTTGACCCCCGAGGCCCTACACCTACTAAACCTACCAAAAGCCCTTGAAACTACCCAAAATTTACAAAATCACCTAAATTACCTAAAATTCCTCAAAATTGATCCTAAACATTTCCCCCCACTTAAATTGATCATCCATAGCAAAAAAATACCAAAAATTCCAAAAGTACCCCCAATACCCTCCAAATACCCAAAATGCCCTTCCTAGCCCAAAAATCCAAAAATTCAGAAAATTCCCAGAAAATTTCATAAAAACCCAAATATTCCTAATTTCATTTTTTTTCAACTACACCATGGGCTAATTTTGCCAATTTACCCCACTTTTACCAAAACCCCTGTTGGCCATTTTTAAACCCAAGTGAACCGAATGTCAAACCAAACCACCCCAATTAACCTCAATTTTGGTCCAATTCAATTTTAAACTTGAAATAAACATCCCCAATATCAATTTAAACCAAATCCAAGTCCAATTTGATTGACATTTGAGCCCAATTTCAATTTGAAGCCTAAGGCTCAATTTTGGCCCATGACCTAAACCTAGCTCAAACCCATCCAATTCAACTCCAATTGGCCTCAAATCTTTTCTAAAGCCTTCCTAACACCCCCATAAACAAAACACTAACTTGATTTGCCCAAAAATTTGAACCTAAACTCCACCCAAACCTAACCCAAAACCAAAATCCCTTAAATTGACCTAAGCCCAAACCTAACCCAAATGGGCCCAAATCCCAAAATCAAAGCCCAACCAAAGTTGAAAACTCTTTGTGACATTCCCATAAACATTTCTCAACATTAATTTTACATCAAATCCAACTTTAGCCCAACCTTAACCCAAGTTAGCTCAATTTGGCGCACTTTGGCCCCCTTAACTAAAAAGCCCAAATTAAACCAAATTCAATTCAAAATCTCTTCACACTTGTTCCAAACCACTCATGACACATACCTAAACCAATTGCAACATTTATTTGGCATGACCCTTCACAAAATTTCCATCCACAAATTTATTTTCAAACCTAAAGGCCCACTTTCTTAAACCATTCTAAAAGCCCACTTCCACCAAATCCAAAAGCCCAAAATTCATCCAAAGCCCACATGACATTTCTCTACATCATGCATTCAATTAAAATCATCCCTATGTCCTAAAACAATGAGCAAATAATTCCAAATAAAGCTTCATCCAAATTTCCACCAAAAATACCAAAATTCATAAAATCCTCTTTTATGAAATTGACCAAACTTTTTCCAAGCCAAATGTGAGTCATTGAGCCATGTACAAGCCACATGGAAGCCATGGAAGCCACTTTCCACCTCACCAAGCCTTTAATGGCAAAAAGAGGGGACCCTTTCCTAATCTTTCATTAAGCATTTTTAACCATACTCATGTCACACTCTAAACCATGCTTAGCCACCTCACCATGGATGGAGACTTCACCACCCCTTCCAAGCTGACCTAAATGATTCCCTCAGCTCAAAATCAGGTCTTGGGGAGGTGCACCAAGCTTATTTCAATGGATTGACCAAACCAAACACAAAATACACACTCTCCCATTCCATTTAAATCAAGCTTTTTACACATGTCAAACTCTAATTGACTTCACTAAATTCAACCCCTGACCCCACTGAGTCAGATGGTGACCCATGCCTGGACTGAGCTGTCTCAACCCTAGTGGACACCAGAGCTCTTCTTCTCCTCCCCTGAGCAGCTGATCCCAGCCTCCAATTGCCCCTGGGAAGCACTCCAGTCATGTCTATTTAAACTCACCACCCTCTCGGTGAAAAAGGGAGATGAACCAGACCTTAAGGAAACTCTGCCAAAATTGCTCTATGACCTTCTCCTAACCCAGAGCAGTTGATCCCCAGTGTTCCTTTACCCTAATCCCCATTAACAGAGCTCAATTTTTTAGTTTAAAATCCACCCAAAAAATAGGACACTTCACCACAGTGAGCCAATCTACAAATTAATTGGTCCTACACCTTCACCTGACTAAGAGGAGAAGTTCCCCAGCAAAAGCCCCCTCACCAGGCCTCGCCATCGCTTCCGGCCTCCAAGCTTTGTGATCGGCCTTGGTCACTTTCATACCTAAACCATTCCCGCAGCCAGAGACTTCATCTGGAGCTTGCCTGGACTCAATCGAAGGTGACACAACTCTCAGATTGAACCTTCACTTCTCTGAGCAAAGGTATGAACTCACTCTTCCTCCCGAGCTTCCAGTGATTCTCCATTTTATTTAAGTTAATTTCATAGCTTATAAACTGTATGGATGTGTTCGTCTCTTCAAGACAAATCCATAGAGCATAAGAACACAAAAATCCATTGAGAATCGAGTGAGATCTTAGGGTTTTAGTGTGGACAGTCACGGGTGCACACCAGTCGTAGACGATGACTGGGAGCCGTTGGATCGCTAGTGTATCGAGCGGACGGTTCAGATTGCACCGGACCAAGGAATGTTGTGTGAACCGCGGGCCCCTGGAGCGCTGAGTCGGATGGCGGCGTAGAATGGGAATGCACCGCGTGGGCTTTCAGAGCTGCCGATGTTGCGCTGGCGCTGATTCAGATAAGTAGATAAATAGGGTATTTTTGAATTATTTAAATGCCCAGAACTTCAAAAATTCATATCTTTGCATAGAAAAATCACAAAAATAAAATAAAAATACACTCTTGCTCAGTGAACAGAGGAGAATAATGTGGAAAAGAAATCAAGTTAATTGGATGAGTAGTTTATTTTTAATAATTTATTTACCATTTTCAGTATTTTGATTCTTCATTGGCATAGACAATTCACTATAGCATGAGACCATAGGGCTTTTGAAGCCTCTGATCTTGGGAGCATTCCCTGAATTTTTCAAGGTCAGAGGTCATCTCTATGAAAAGTTATTGAATTTTCAATTTCATGTCACTGTTTTAGGTATTTTAATTTCAATAATTAGTATGTTGTGAAATAAATTCTAGGAAAATTTGGTGATGTTCCTTAGGGCCAGAGAACTCTAT
This sequence comes from Papilionanthe hookeriana x Papilionanthe teres, assembly GCA_022702705.1. NCBI lineage: Eukaryota > Viridiplantae > Streptophyta > Magnoliopsida > Asparagales > Orchidaceae > Papilionanthe > Papilionanthe hookeriana x Papilionanthe teres. Next base: position 28,939,866 of record CM040426.1, read on the forward strand.
GAAAAATATATTTTGAGTTAATTCATACATAATAACCTTAATTGGCTTAAACCCCTAAAATTGAATTTGAATTAATTAGGGTTAACCACACATCAAATTGACTTCAAAACAATTCTCCACTGATTTTTAAGATCAGAGGAACCTCACATAAAAATTTAAAATCAATTGGACTTGAGTAACCCTACCAAATGGATTGATTAAGCCTTATAAGCAAAATGGAACTTTAAAAATTCATAACTCCAAAAATACTTTTCAAAATTCACAAAAATGGTTTTGGGGCTTCTCTGATATTAGGGGAGTTCAAGAAAATTAAAATTGGAATTTTCTAAAAAAGTTGATTTTTCACAATATTTTAATATTTTAATAATTAAAAATAATAAAAATTATAAAAATATTAAAAATCATAAAAATGTCACATTTTGATTCCTAATCACTTAGGAACAAATCAAATATTTTTCCTAAGTCCCTAGGATAAAATATTGAATTTTAAAGGCTTAATGTAATTTTAATATTAAAAAATGAGTTTTTAACCTTTTTTCACTAAAATAATTCTAATAAATCAAAGAAAAATTATAAAATTATAAAATTTGTTTCCCTGAACTCCATGAGGTTAGAGAAATTTAAGAAAAATATAAAATCAATTTTTTAACTTTAATTTTATTTTATAATTTATTAATACTCTAAAACTTAAAATAATTATAATAAATAAAATATAACTCAAAAAATTACCAAAATTGGTCCAAGTGGTCCTCTAATCATTAGGAACATCCCATAATGTTCTTATGGATAGAAACTTTTCCTTGGTCATATTGTTGAATTTTCTTTGAAAACACTTATTTTCTACTAAAAATAATTATATAAATAAATTAAATTCAGAAAAATAACATTTTCTCCTCTAATGTCTTAATTGACATGTGAGTGAGGTGACACAAAAATTTCAAATTTATTTGACCTCAATTTAGTGAGTTATGAAATAAATAAGCTTAAAAGGGCATAAAGGTAATTAAAATTTTAACCCTTAATTAAAACTTTAGGTGTAATCAAAATGGGGAGGTAAAATATTTTATCTTAATTTTCTCTTGGATGATTGAAACTTAGGAAAATTAAGGGGTAGAAACCCATTGAACATTTTGAAAATAACAAAAATGAAACTTTAATTAATTAAATAATTTAAATTTTGGAAAGAATATATTTAAATTTGGATCATTAAAATAGGGATATTATTAAGAGGACATTTATTCTTTAATTTAAAAATCCCTAAATATTTCACTTTAACAATACTTAATTCTTAATTAAAAATTAAAATAATAATACAAATTAATAATTAAAATTAACAATTAAAACTAAAATTAAAATGAAATTAAATTTTAATTAAATAAAATTAAATTAAAATTAAAATTAAATTAAAATTAAAATTAAATTAAATTAAAATTAAATTAAAATTAAATTAAAAATTAAATTAAATTAAAATTAAATTAAATTTAAATTAAATTAAATTAAAATTAAATTGAATTTAAAATTAAATAAATTTAAATTAAGTTAAAATTAAAAATTAAATTAAAATTAAATTAAAATTAAATTAAATTAAAATTAAATTAAAATCAAATTGAATTAAAATCATTTAACAACAAACCTAAATGAAATCATTAAGAATTAAATATAAAATAATTTGAACACTATTCCAAACTTAAAATTATTAATTAAAACCTCATTATTAAATTAAAACACTTTAAACCATTAATTTAAACTTTTAATTAATTATGATTAAAATTCTCGATAAACCAATTTGCCCTTAGAGGCTTTAATTATTTTAACTCTTAAATAGAGTTTTAAGTGAGATGTCACTTCATTCATCTAAGTTCACTGAGCAAGAAACAAAGTTTAACTAAACTCCTGGATGATTAATTCACCTGTGAAACTAAATTTTCTTGGACTCAAAATAATCCCAGAAATATTGAAAAAATGTTTAGGACTCGTCCTAAGCACTTCCTCAATATGACGGGATGTTTTAGAAGAACAATTGAATTTGATTG